>WEKX01008672.1:251927-295647 GCA_013390025.1 Pitta sordida | reverse complement strand
GCCCCCCGTGAGCCGGCTCGCTGTTTTGCATATCTAGGCCCGCCCCTGACTCGCTCTCCCCCAATGGCGCGGCAAACCCCGACCCTCATTTGCATGCCCGGCACCGCCCCCTCCCCGCCGGCGGCTGACCCGCTGCATTGTGTAAGGGCCCGTGCCCCGCTGGGCGCGCAGCGCGCATGCGCCGCACCGCGGTCAGCCGGCTTCATTTGCATACAAGCCCCGCCCCTGCTGCACTGGCCCCGCCCCCCGAGGCCGCATGGCGGGAGGGAGGGAGGGAGGGGTGGCTTTGGGGATGCGCTCCCCGTCCGTCCCTGTGGATGTGACACCTCCAGCATCCACACCTGTCCCGCAGACCCCTCGCCATCAGTCCGTACCCCGCTGCTCCGGGCTGGAGCGCAGGGGCCGCAGGAACCACGTGCAGATGGCAGTACAGCTGCCCTGCACCCAGCTAACGGGGATGCCGAGGGGAGGGTGGAGATGAGGCAGGTTTGGGCTCACTTGGCTTGTAAAAGTCAAGGACAGCCTTGGTGCGTCGCATAAAAGAGCTTAAAAAAGGGATCAGCCAGCAAGGTTTCTCTTCTGGCATAAACAGGCCCTTTCATTTCTTTCTCTCACAAGGAAATGGAGGGTAAAAAGGAACAAAAGGTTTATTTTATTTTACCGAATGTGAAAATGAATCACATACTCCCACCCTAGAAAAACACACCGTTGTCCCAACCCCAAATCCGAAGGAAGACGTTTGTTTCTGTTCCGCAGCAGCTCTTTTAACCGGGTTTTCTTCTCCTATTAAATGGCAGGTTTAGTATGCATGGCTGGTACATGTCTCACAGGACTGCCTCCAGTCTTCTTGGAGCTTCCATCCTCTGCTGCAACACAGACTGTACCTTTCCTCAGCTTCTTTACACAACCAGAGCTTTGATTTGACACTAAAATAACCTGGCGCTGCCAGGCTATCTGAAGAGATACATCAAAATGTAAGCAGCGACAGCAGCCACCTATTTGCACTTGCATATTTATATCCTGCAAAGGGAAAACTCTGTCACTTTCTTACAGGCTTCAGAAGAGGATCTGAGGACTTCCTTTTTTTACCAAGAGCAGGCAAATATTTCTGGCTTTAAAGCTGTTTATTATGCAAACCACTTTAGTCACTGTTAGGTTTTTAAATATAAACATAATGAAAAGGCTGTTTCAGACACAGGGAAGAGGTGTGTGCCCCTGGCTCACGAGAATGAGATGAAAAGGGGCTTTGCTCTGAGTTTGAGCCCCTCCTTGCTGCCATCCGGGGATGTAGAGGCTGTGATTGCTGTGGGACAGCCTGGGCGCGGTCTGGCACCTCCAGCTTCCAGCATTAGACATTCCTATAAGCTCTTAATTTGAAGCAGTATGTTTCAGTTTAAATCTCACACCTTCGTCTCCCCGAGAAGCCCTGCTCAGGTGGCTGTGCCTGCCACAAGCAAGGGACCTGGCACAACCCGGCCACCACGCTGCAGCTGCAGCCAGCCCCGCTCAGGGGAAGGGAGCACGGCCGCTGCCAGACCCTGCTATCCTCACAGGCATCTGCAAATGCAGCTGGTCGCAAAGCAGAGCCCCCAAAACTGGCACACGAGAGGCTCAGTGATGTACTGCCTGCAGGAACCTGCTGACAGTGGGATGGGAGAGCTCAGGAGGAACAAGGAGATGCCTGGTGTGGAATCTCAGGTCCATTAGTAACAAACAAACCCCTGGGCCACTGCTGTCAAACATTACTCACACCGTGAAGGAAACATCCAACTGAGACAGCCCTGCTCAGCTGTATCCCAGGAGCTTGCTCCTGTCTGCTACACGGAATCTCCCTCTCTGGAGATACTCAAAACCGACCTGGACACAGTCCTGTGAGCCTGGCTTAGCAGGGAGTTGGCCTAGATGGTCTCCTGTGGTCTCTCCCGAACTCAGCCCTTCTGTCTGATCCTTTTTGTCTCCAGTCCCCCACAGGGTTATCCTGGGGCCTGCAGAGCCCTTGCTCTGCTCTGTTAGAACCCAAGAGGCACAGAGATACACAACCTGTTCAAAAGTGCGGTAAACTGTAACACCTGCGTGGCCCCATCTGTTGCAGTGAGCTGAGCGTTAAAAACCTTCTGTTCTCCAAACCTGTGACCGGCACCACCACCCTCCAGGGGTCTGCGCCTCCCTTGTCCCCTTTCATGCTGGCATCCCTTGGGACACAGGAGGCTCTGCCGAAGGAAGGATAAGGTCCTATAGAACCCAGGGAAATGGTCACAACGCCAAGCCTGACAGAGTTAGAGAAGCATTTGGACAATTCTCTCAGGCACATAAGTGGGAGTCTGGGGTTGTCCCGTGCAGGAGCTGGACTCGATGATACTCGTGGGTCCCTTCCAGGTCAGGAGATTCTGTGATTCTAACCAGCAGAGCCTGGCAGTGAAGAAGTTAACGTGCTTGGACCTGCCTCCCGGGCAAGGCTGTGCACTCCCCATCAAGACAAATGGGGGAATGTCACACCTGTGAGTGCCCTGGTCTCCCTCCAGGGCTCCCCGGGACTGCAGTACATCACCATCGGGTTAATGGAGCCGAGATGATTGCTTGCAAAATGAAACGGCTGGAAACTACGTGTTTAAATTAAATCATAAATAGTCCAGGATATAAAACCGGTAGAAAACCCTCCAGTTCTTGATCTTGAATTGTGAGATTTGATTTATCTGGTGTAGTTGGGGCTTTGTGCTGTGCTCAGGGTGCCTGTTTTGAGAGAGGGAGGTGGGTGCTGTTGTACTGACCAGCTTGGCAGAGCTGTGTCAGGATGGGATCCTACACACCTTGCTCCATCCTCAGTCCTGACTCTTGTGCATGGACCAACACAAGACAGGAAACATCTACATCCAAACCCTCCATAATCCTCTTTCCAAGCCATTGCTTTGCTTTTAGCCTCTAAATTATGTTCCTTCAGTTAATTCTATTTTATATTCCATTTTATTATATGACGCATTTCAAGTTTGAATGTGAAACAGGTTTGGTAATTAAATACACAGATGCAGTGGTATTTTTGATTACAGTATCAAAAGTTCAGGCCTTAGACCCCCTTTCAGGGTGCAGAAGGAAGAACATAACATTAAATTTTATTAGCAGTCCCACAGATCCAAGTTCACAGACTTTGTTTTCTTTCACCAAAGTCTAATTTTGTCATGATTTTTGAGTTTTAGCTCATTTGTGAGAGCTATGATTTGGGTACTTATATCACTAGTCTACATTTTTTTCACAGTCAGAGACCTGCCTGATGTGGAGAATTCCCAGTTGGCGTAATGTTGTAAACCTGCTGTCGCTAGAAACAAGTGACACTGGTACAAAATAGGAACAGTCAGATACACGACTCCTCACTCATTTTGCATTAGCACGACCTGCTCAAAACACTCATACCTATTAGGTACTGTCTGATGTATTGAAACTGAATGATCTCAGTGCTTTGAAAGCTCTTTATTTTCCACTTTAATAAACTGCAGTAATTATTCACAGCTTTATATGTAAGACTGGGGAGCACATTAAGCAGAACCAGCAGATACCTTTGTAAGTGGGAGCTTTCAAAGGTCAGTCGTAATTACTGACTTTCACCCGGGATGGGAGAAGCTTGCAGAAGTCGTGGGAAATTATTAGTTAGAAAACAATAGCTGATATCACTTGAACTTTATTTGTCCTCTTCTGCCGTGGTTAAGGGAGCCATCAGTGGTAGGGAGCTTGGTACGGAAAGCACATTTGGATCATAACCTGAAGAGCACATAACTGCATTTTCTCGTGGAGCCAGCTAACAGGCACAAACGCCTATATCTCTGCTGCAGTGGTTTGTGGCTGCTGCACGGCCATTGCATAACGCTGAATGCAGTCAAGGATACATATCCCTCTGTGCCACTTTGCATTCCTGCTCCTAGCAAATAAAAGTGACTCTCCTGCTCGAGAAAGCAACGAGGAACCCATAAACAGCACCTTGCTTCAGCCAGCCCGGGCTCCTAATGTTCCTGTGTAGAGCAATCAGCACCTTGTGTTTGGAGATTAACCCATCCCAGGGCTCCCAGCACCGAGTGTGGGCGCTTCGGGAGCCCCGGAGCACGTGAGAAAAGCCACCCTTGCATAACGTGGCAGGCGTAGGAGGCAATAGGATGGCTCTTTTTGAGCCTCCACGTGTTGCAGATATAGCTGAGATAACGAGCCATTTTATATGTAATCTGTGCCCCTGGAACGAATTTCTTACGAATTTAGCCTAGCTGGTTTCACTTTCCCCCCCCTCCTTTAGTTGATTTCAGCTGCTGTTTCTCACGGAATGATATAATACTGTGATGCAGATTCCTGACATTGTAAGGAAAGAGTCCAAACACTTCTATTCACATCAGAACTGCTATTAGAAGAATACCCAGAGTTAAATTTGGTACTCACAGTTAATAAATGGTTCTCCTTCACAGTACAACGAGATAATACTTCCCCTGTCTCTGGTGTTTTCCATCCAAATGGGAAGGATCCCCATTTCGGGAAAGAAACTGCTCTCTTGGCGTATTTCCATTTCTGGAGTTGTGCCACATGAAGAATGTTGGGCCCAACTCCAGGAGAACTGAGCAGCCTAAACTGATCCAAAATCATCAGGAGTTCTGATACTTGTCACTCCAAGCACCAGGCGAGACTAGCCCTGCTAAACCCAAGAACACTTTAGAAATGAAGTCTTTAAAGAGTTTGCTCAAGTCAGTGGAAACCACTGAAAATTCAGCGGAGACTCTTTGGCACAGCCTCCATTCCCACACACCAGCTTGCCATCGCCCTCCTGCCCCTTGCCAAAAACCCGCTTTAGCCTGAGGGCTTTGAGACACCCCAAGCTCAGCCTAGCCGGGAAAACTCAGTGGAAATGAGCCCCCAAACCATGGGGAACTGACCTTTAACTGGCTTGCCCCGCAGGCTGGAGGAGAGTCTGGCCAAATGTGGTTGCATTCCGACTTGAAAGCCTGAATGAGGTGCGAATTGCTCACGCCTTAGTCAGGAGGTGACATGTGGCCCCATTAATGGCTTTATTAGCCTTAGTGGCCCCATGCAGTTGGGCGAGGCATTTCCCAGTGGGAGGAAAGCGCTGTGCTCGCAGGGCTGCTCTGTTCCTGCTCGGGCACGGGCTTGTTCTCGGTGTCTGTGCTCGTTGAGCTGCTGCTTTCACATGGCAGTGGTGGAAGGGCCAGCAGGGGTGACCACAACAGTGCTGCACCCTGCTTGGTACGGCACCGGGCTGTTGAGAGGATTCTGTCCCTTTCCAGCACAGTCCTGGGCAGCTCTGCTGGCACTCTCAGCTCTTACAGCCTACCTCGTCTTTCAGCAGGTGTGCCAAGGGTTTCTGCCGGCCAGATGCAGCATCTCTTCTGTGGCTCTTCCCAGGCTCTGTGTAGACCTGGTGCCCTCTCGGCACCTAAGAAAACAGAAAACCTTTTGCAAATTGGCACTTGGTAAAGCTGAGATAGAGATCCGCCCTCCTTTTGGGGCTCTAAATCCCCTGCACTGAGGAGGATCCGCTATGCGTTTTATCTTGCCTTTCACCACTCAGTGCTGCAACCATTCACCTGGGAAATGAGGCTCACGGCTCCTACAATGCAGGTGATGGGGTGAGAAATGCAGGCGTGGGATCCTCTGCTGGTCAGGTTAGAGAGATTCAAAGGAGTGGGGGCATTATCACATCTAAGCTTATCAGTCCGATTATTACTGAGCAGATGTAGCTCAGGGTTGGGTTTAGTAAAGGCCACCTTCTCCCTGGAGGTGAATTAGACCTTAACACCCCCTCCCAGTCCATCAGACTGCGGCTGGGTGCAAATCCTGGGCTAAATATCAGGATGCAGCAAATCATTGACAAACACAGAATGTGTCAGGGCAGGACTGCCATGGCTCACCCTGCAAAGCAAACCCATGAGCCAGCAGCACCTACACCAGTGAGTGCCAACCACAAAAGAGATGTCACAGCAGGTTGCAGTGTCCACAGGTAGGGTCACCTCAGGGTGGAGAGGTTTTTTTGGGGTACTCGTGTCTAAGCCTAATGCTGTCCTGGGGTCAGGCTAAGGCTGCTGGCTCTGAAAATGAAATTATCAACTTTGTTCATTAGATAGCTCTGTATAAAAATGTCCATATTACTGGTTTTAAATTTATCTATCATGTTTTTTGCTGGAACATAAATTTTTCCTAAAATAACTTGAAATGTTAGTATTGTAACAGAGTTACAAAAGCCAGAGCATGAACCCTTGATCAGGAAATCCACCAAAACCTCAAGTGGAAATAATTACTTTATAGTAATTTTATCAGGGAGGAAGTAATGAAAATACATACTTCATAAGGGAACAATAATCAATCTCCAATAACAAATATAAACAATTAGGAAACTGATTTTTAAAATAATGAGGTTCTTTTGGCCTTGCCTTTTTTTCCCTTTAGTTTTTAAAAAGGAGTTGTCATCTACAATGGACTTTAGATTTTTTAAACTCCCTAAACTCTTCTGGAATATAAATAAATATTTCTATTTCTATAGAGGTCTTTATAAAATGTGAGATGAATATTGTCAATGCCAAGGATTCCATACCCTCTTTCAAAACTCCCCATCCCAGAATTAATGAGATGGAATTTAAAATAATAAATGTAACTTTCTGATCAAATTCTTAGCACTGATGTCTTGAAGGTGCGTTTTATCACCATTTTTTATGATGAGGTGGAATAGAAACGTAGACCTGATCTGCTCAATATAGCTGCACTGATTTAACACAGTAGCAAATCAGTTTAATTAGATCAGTGATTAGACCTGATGTGAGCACCCCTCCATGCTAAGAGAGGCTTGCATTGCTGGGGAATTACATCTTTGAGTCAGAGAAACAAACTGCTGGCTTAAAATTAACAATAATACTAAGGCTTTTCCTTTAATACAGCTATTTTTCTGGATAAAGCTAGAGGACGGGGCAGGTAAGTGGTAGGCGGGAAGGTGCTGTCACCCTGTGCGTCAAGAAAAGTTGCTCAGAGAAACTTCTTATTGTGGTCACCTCTAGACCCTGATCAACAACATGTCCACATCTGGTTGGGCAAGATGGAGCAAGGCAAAACACATAAACCATAACTAGCAAAAGGATTATCCAACAGATCTAGTCTTGGGTCTATACCATCTGTTGATGGTATAGACATCAACATCTCTGCCTATATATAGAGAGATAAACTGACAAAAACCATCACAGTTTTAGAGACCTCAGATAATGTGGAGATAGCACAGAAATATGAGTAACCAGCTCTCAAAAGTGATATTTAACTTAATCTAAGGCCTGTTGCCTGATGCTGGTGAGGATGCTTGTTTTTTGCTATTGTTCCCATCACCTACAGATGCTCTGTGCAAGCAGCCTCTGGTGCCTGCTTGGAAAAGGAGGGTAGAGCTGGTCTGGGCACACACAGAGACAGCTGGGAGCAGGATCAGCCCTTCTCCTCTCAAGTCACGAGCTTTTCTTGGTGTGTCTGAGGGTTTCTTCCATGTAACCTCAAGATCACCTGGCAACAGACTGTAACACATAAAGTAGACGACTTCCTAGGACCTTTATCAGGATTGTGCACCTCTGAATCCATCATGGAGATGTGTTAATATTAACTCTAGGTAATAAAATAAAGGCGTGCAGATGCAGTTATAAAGAGAGGCTTAACCAGCCCTAAGTAGGTGGTTTGAAATATAAGTTGAAGTATCTTTGCATACAGTGAGCATAATCAGGGTGTTTATAGGAAAGCAGCCTGGTGTCAAAGCAAAGCATACCTCATGTCACAGCCCAACCATGTGAATGTGAGGCAGCCTTGAAAATACGTAGAAGTACCAAGGAGCCCATGGGAAAGTGTCTCTTTAGAGCCGGAAGCTGGTGGGGAAAGACAGCAATAGTGGTTTTGTCCAGCTCTTGGTCTCCCTGAGTTTCTACTGCCATGGACCAGGACTCGTGTTTCCCTTCAGGGACATGGGAGAGGCTCTGGGAGCCCATTGCAGCAGCTGCAGTCAGGGGTTGTGGCTCTGAGGGGAGCAGCCTGCAGGAAGATTGTGGGGAAGATACAGGAGGGAAAACAGGTTTAGGTGAGGATGGAGACACATGAGAACCACTGTTTACTTCCAGGCACCAAGAGAGAACCCATCCAGGTGAGACCAGCTCCCTCCTCACCTATAAGCTGAACTTCATCTCCAACTGCTGCCTGCCCCACTTTCCTTCTCCAAGACCTCCCAGATGCAGCAGAAGGAGCAGAGCTGGGGATGGAGCTGCACAGCCATGAGGTGCCACAGAGGTGCGATTTCCAGTGATGCTGCCCACAAATAGTGGGAGTGCTGGGAACTGGCTTTTGATGGTCATACTTAGAGCAATCAAGATGCAGAAGAAATAAACACAAATACCCTGTTCAAGCTGCTGGCACAATGCTGATCCAAAGCCACTCAAAAAAATGAAGAAACGTTTGTTGTGGTTCACAGGACTCCAGGACAGGGTGCTAAAACAGGCATGCAGAGGAAAGGGGACATATGAGACCAGAGCAGCTGCTCAGCTGAAGGGAAGAGTGTGGCCTGGAGGCACAGGGTAAAATCCTGGCTCCTGGAATCCTGTGGGTGCTGAGCATCAACTCCAACAGGAAACATTGGAAGTATGTATAAGAGAGTTCAGTGCCTGGATGACTGGATGCTGATGAGCTCTGTCTTGGCTCAGAGAGGTGCTGGAAGGCTTTTCCCAGGAGTCGGGGCAGAGCTCTTGGGCATACAAGATGTTGGGCAAGTGAATAGGCTGTCACTGGCAGGTTTACATGATATGCCTTGAGTATGTGATGCTGCCAAGTACTTTGGTAGCTCTGTATCTTCATTTTGCATGACGGGTGTTGAAATCAGCCATCCTTCATCTGTGTTGTGGTAACTCATGGTAAAAACACAAAGCACTGAGTGTGGTGATGCAGAAGGGCTGCAGGACAACTACTTGCATTGCCTGCCTGCCCGAGGTCCCAGTGCTGTGGTGGGGATGCCTTTCCCTGGGAAATCCCTCCAACAGCTGGAGTTCCAGCCCAGTGTAGCAGAGGGAAGAGGCACCAACTCTGGCTTTACTGCTGCACCAGAACAGGAGGACTCAGGAGTTCTTTCCCATGTAGTGGTGCCAGCTGGCAACTTGTCACAGGCAGCTTATGAGTTATAATCCAAAGTAGGCCCCAGCAAGTGGCCATGGGGCCAGGCTGGGGCTGGGAGGGGAGTACAGCACCTTGCCCTCTGCAGGCTGAGGGCTGTGCACCTATCACAGAGCCAGAGGGCTCTGCCATCCCCGTCATGTGCTGCTCCTGACATCAGGGAAGTCCTGCTGTGCCTCCTCCCTGGCATGAGCCACCCGGGCTGGCAGGACCTGCTGTCACCAGAGCAGGGGACTCATTCATAAATCCAGCACTGGCTGGAACGGAGCTTGGGGAGGAGCTGGGAATGGAGCAGGGAACAGGGACTCCTTTGTTGGGATGGAGCTGGCATGGAGAGTACGTGTGCATGGATAGAACCTGAGGAAGTGGATTGCTAACTTTGTGGTTGAAAGCTCAGTTATCTGCTCCTTGCCTGGCTCGTGGCATGGCTCAGCCCACCCAGAGCCCCTGCCTGTGGCCAGCACACCCTAACAGCCCCTCTCCCCTGTTCCTCCCAGAGCAGGCTTGGCAGAAGGGCTCACAGCAGGGAATGGTGTTGGGACAACCCTCTTACATCAACACACAGGATAAACTCCAGAGACTGCAGGATCTTCTGGCTGCTCAGAGTTGCTTTTCAGGGCTTCAATTTCCCTGTCTGATGATGTAAGTGGTGATGCTGTCTCCTTGAAGTGCTTCAGAGGAAAAAGCCTGCAGGAAAATTTGGCATAGGACAGGACCTGCCATCAGCATTGCTGGTCCTGGGACAGTGTGGGGATGGATGCTGAGCAAGGTGAGAAGGTCCTGGCTGTCAGAGAGAGGCGACCCTGAGCCTGGCAGCAGCTTGTGGCTGTTTATGGGAGCCAGGCAGACAGTGGGGCAAATGCTGCCAGTGCCCACAGCCATCAGGCAGTGCCCATCAAGGGATTTATTCAAGCATCCCACAATGGTGGTGTGACACCCAGAAGATGTGAATATATTGCTTATGGGAGCACCTGGCCCAGGCATTTCTGTGTCATCCTCTTCCTCACTGAGGTGGGCCAGGTAACTGTATGGTTCCTTCAAGGAGTGACTCTGGGACCTTTCCCAAATGTCACCACAGCACCAGGACTCATTGTACTCTGCCCCCCCATCTCACCCTGATCTGCCCACACTGCACCAGCAGCTCTGGAGTTACTCCTGATTTACACCTCATCTGGCCTAATTTTTTTTCTCCTCTGTACCAAATTGCTGGCATGTGTCTAAGATCCAATTATTTTCATGACTGTTGTAAAAGCTAATAAACTGCAGCAAAGCCTCTGGAAGGCCCAGTGCTCTGTCTGCACATCTATATGGTCACCAGGGCAGGAAGCATTAGTGTTGTCAGCACATCCAGCCCCGTACAGCACCCCTGGGGCAGTTGGATGCCATGATACTGCTTAAGACCATGTACTGAAATTTCTTGACCGGTAAGTTGAATATTATGCAGCTGATCATCACCAACCGAAATTGCTATGAGCAAGAGACCAGAGCAACAGA
This sequence comes from Pitta sordida, assembly GCA_013390025.1. Taxonomy (NCBI): domain Eukaryota; kingdom Metazoa; phylum Chordata; class Aves; order Passeriformes; family Pittidae; genus Pitta; species Pitta sordida. Next base: position 284,994 of record WEKX01008672.1, on the reverse strand, counting down.
GCTCTGGGAAGGGTTTTCTGCTTCAGCCAGAAAAGGATTTCTGCTGGCCTCTGAGCACGAATCCAAATCTGTGGGTGAGGAGGTGTTTGGTCCTTTTGTGTTCAGTCTATTCCTGTTCCATACACGGGTGTCAGCATGACTGTGCCCCATTACACCCTGTCCCTGGCAGCAGCTGATGGTCACAGTCACTGTGAAAGGCAGGAGATGCCTCAAATACAAGTGCAGTGGGTTGGAAATCTCCTCAGTCCTTGGTTCCATGACCTTTGGGGCCTCCAGTCTCTGATTAGCATGGGCTTTGTGCTGGAGGGGGCTCTGCTGGGTCCTAGTGCTGCTGCCCAAAGGAGTCCCCTGAGTCTGGTTGTCTCCAGCTGCCCTTCCATCACCAGTGCTGGAGCAGCTCCCTCTTGCCATGGATGACACCATGAGCTGGCTCAGGCACAAGGCTGGAGCATCCAGGACTCACAGGTCCTGCCCTCCCACCTCCACCCACCTCTGCTCATCCCATAGTGGCACTACACACTAGAAACTAAATTTTCAGGGCAACAACTTGAAATGGGCAGCTCAGATTTGTTTCCAAATTACTGTGCATGGCTTCCTCTCTCAAACTGTGGAGTGGCTTATGGGAGGGGCAGCTGTCCTGGAGAGTAGAAATCTCAAGGTTTCATTACACTGGTGAGGCTGTTTGTCCTCATAATCCTGACTGCCCTTCATTCTGATCATCTCTCCCTGCTTCATGCTGAGGCAATGATAAGAAAAGTCACAGGAGCAGTGAGAAGCTGGAGGACTCTGAGGTGGGGGCACAGAGCTAAGCTGCCATTGCCTTCTCCCACTTGTTGCATTAACTCCTTTTCTGCTGGTCTCCACTGCAGCTTTCTGTAGCAGGTTTGATCTGCCTTCATAGCAGCTCCAGCAGCAGCCTTAGGAACCAGGAATAAAGAGCAACAGCAAAGCAATTAATGCATTGCAGGTCTCCCCTGATAATTAAAGAGCTCCACAAATGAGCAGGTTTGCGTTGTCCTGTGTATCTCTTCTGAAACCTTCCCCTACTTGCCAGCAGAAGAACCTGCCTTGTCAGTGCTTGCAGCTGACAGCACCTGCTTGGATTTTCGTGTTTTCAGACTGGTCTTTTTTAGAATTCAAAAGTTGCAGCCTATTTTATTTTTTTACATTTCATTCATCTTGGGCACTGAAAATAGCCCACACAGTTTCAGTTCCTTTTTTTGTTCTTTGTTTTTTAAATCATCAGTTTCATTCTCAGACAATCTCTTTGCTACAACAAGAAAGAAAAAGTGTCTACAGATACAGAGCTTTGTCTTAGTTTAAAAGGTACTTGGGGAATGGCCCAAATAAATGCCAGTCCTGTGTAACCTCTGACCATAAATCCTGCCTGTGCTCCCTGGCTGCCAATTTCGCCCACAGGTAGACAAATTCATCCTCAGTGATCAATATCAAAGGGCTTATTTTTACAATTAATAAATGGATTAATAGATTGGCTTCTGAATTTCCAGAAAATTCTTCGTGGGACCAGGGAATGGGGCTGTGCACAGAGGGTGTGCAGAATGAAGACAGCCCTGTGGCTGCGTGCACAAACCAGCCCAAACCACTGCACACAGACCTCGCCTCTTCCAGGGGCACACAAAAATTGCATAAAGTATCTAATAAAAAAAAAAAAAAAAAGACTGGATGATATTGTGATTTCAAATCAAAATACATATACTCATGTACATTTGTGCAAAGGCCACAGCAGCACCGTGGTGTCCTGGGAGGGAAGGTAAGACAGCTGTGTCTGTTCATGTAGGGAGAGAAGGGATGCAGTTGGATATTGGAGGTTAACAGCAACTGTTAATACTCATTGAAATCCAAACTGCAAGAAACCTTTCCTGCTGGACCCACTCCACAAGTGTTTCCCATCCCAGGGCTAGAGTGCATTACGTCTGGAAGGCCAAAGTCGCTGGTCTCCAGCCTGGGTGGGTTCAGGGCTCACTGCAGGGCTCTCCTGAGCTCTCAGAGTGCTGGGGTAGTTATTCGTCACACCATACACAGCTGCTGTCACCCTCCACTTTGCATGCCTGAGACAGGATTAACATCTGGCAAGTGCCTCACTAGACTCCCTCAGTCTCCGGACTCATCAGCCCCTGCTCCTCACCCTCTTTCTCAGCTCCTGGCCGACTCCTCAACTCGGGCTGAGAATGAAAATAAACAGACTTGCAGCTCTGCTGCCACTCAGGCAGAGGGGGTGGATTCAGAACTTCACTTGATTTGCCCTGCAGAGACCAGCCATCCCAGTTTCACTGCCCAACAGAAATTAATTGGGGTGGAAGGGAAGCCTGAGGAGCATGTTACAGATCCGCTTCTGCACTTGTGTCCACTTTGGCAGACTCTTAAAATCAGCTTTGCAACATTAAAGTTCCGCCTGAGTGTTAATATTTATTAGTGATTAAGTCCTACATAGCCCAGAGCAGAGGTTTCTATTTTAAAGACATTCTTGCTGCTAGTAATTTTGGAGTAATGCCCATGGGAGAGCTGTCATAGCTGGGACTCTCTCTCCTTAGGTGCTCTACAAACATGGGATGGGAGGATAATTGCAGCTAAAGTCTGGTTTTCTACGAGACCTCACGAGCCCCCCTACACCCAAAAATGTTATTGCAGCAGCCAGAGGGTCTCACATGAGCAACGCGTGTGGCCAGAGTAGGTGCAGTTGTTATTACACATGAAAAGAGTCTGGGCCTTGGAAACAAACCCTTGGATTTTTTCCCAGGGCAATGTGCTTGTAGGAAAATAACAAACAGAAGATCACAGGGGGATTTATCAGGTCATGCACCATCTGGTCTCTCATTCTTGGCTCCAGCAAGACTGAAGGGCTTGTCTCAGCCCACCATCACTCCTGAAAATGGTTAGCACATGTGAGGCCTTTGGCGGTCTCCTGTGCTGGGCAGGGAGAACACGGCTTTGGGAGAAAACTGAGGCACCTGGAGATGAGCTAGACAACTCTGGCTCTCTGGGTTAATGCTGCACCAGAAAGATCGGAGTGCTCAGATCTGTGCTCAGCTCACCAAACTGAGGTGGAGTTTATCTCACTGCCTCGGATGCTGCTGAGATGTTGGTGGGTCAGCAAGCAGAGAAGAACCTGTTGCACTGACCACTTAGTTGTGACCACCAGCCAAGGAGCAGTTCTGTCCACTCTCCTTGCCCTGGCTTTGCCAAGCACCATGGCTCTGCATCCAGCCGGTGATAGCAGGTACTCTCTCTCTCACTGTGCCAGCAAAGCTGTCCTCTCCTGGGCAAACTGACCCAGCTCCTTCAGGTTTTGATGCTGCCGGAACTCTCCTAGCTGTGCTGTAAAAAGCAACAGAAACCCACAACTGGAAAAGGCTGGGTTCTGTAGTGGTGCTTTAATTTCAGACATTCACATTCTTTCTTCCTTGAAAGCACTGCAGTTCTTTCTCTTCAACAGTGGAAAAGAAAAAACGGGTACAGGAAAGAATCTGGTACGTGTTAATAAAGGCACCCACCTCTTCTGGCACATATCAGTCTTCCCATGATGTTCCCATGGAGATGACCCAATCCACTGTTCTCCCTTCCTTTTCTTCCAGAACTCTTTAACCTGCTGCACAGGCAGGAAAAGTTTATAAAAACAAATCTCTGCGAATACAGCTTACAAAAGTTCTTTTGGGAAAGGAGATGCAGGGACTTAGAATGGAGTTGGTTGCCCTCTTCTTTGCAGCAGAGGAAGAAAGCAGCATCCTAGAGGGAATTCAGCCCCTTGGAAGGAAGGGCAAGGCCAAAGGAAGGGGAACACTCATCTACTGAGGTGTACTAGGGAAGCCATAGGGTGACCTACATCCGTGTTTGCCCTGACATGATGCCATCGCCTGTCCCAGTTGCTTCCCCGCAGGCTCTGGAGTGAAGTGGAATGATTCTGGAGAGCTTCCTACCCTGGCCTCATGGTTACATCTGTTGAGGGGCTGATAACTAGGGACTAACCCCTTCATGGTTAGAATAGGCCACGTGTTAGGTCATGAGGATAAAATATGAGAAGAATAAGAGAAAATGCAGCTTTGGAAGCTTTCCTCAATAAATTCCTCACTTTTCCAAATCACCTTGGAAACTTCGGGAAACAAAAGGTTTTGCACTATGTTGACACAGGCTCCCAGTGATCACATCTTGAGACTAATTGCAAAATAAGAGTACTTTAATTTTTAAACATTCCTGACCTATTGTTTCCTAATTTCTGATAGATGCATCTTGTCACAGATGAACACTTTAGGAAGAATCTGTAAGCCCAGAGATGCTCCAGAGTCCAGTATGACTCAGGTCGAATTTGAGCAATGCATGGTGACAAATTTAACGTCTTGCCTCAAGGCAGAACCCGTCAGTGCCGATGTGACAATCCCATGGAGATAATAAAGCCAGGGATACTCAAATATGGCCTGAACTCTGGAGCTCTTTCCAGTTACAGAAGAGTGAGGGGCTGAGCAGGGGGCAGAGGAGAGTGGAAAGGGCTCTTCAGATCTACATTTGGGACATGACATGTCCAGGGCCTTGATCTGCAATGGCTTTCCCATAGGAGCCTCTTCCCCCATGTTTTGTGCCCCCTGCTTTGATGTCTGCCTCCTCTCCTAAATCTTCCAGCAAGTGACTCTGCCATAACTCCCCTGCACAGGTTGAAACCCTTCTGGGTTTACAGGGAAAAAAAATAGGCAAAAATACCCTCCCTATCACCCCAGGCCACTGACAACACCATCATTCTCCTTAAGTGTGTGTTAAATATGCTATATAAAAATAAAACATACCTTTTCTGATGACACAGAATCCTAGTCTTAAAATGTAATTTATGAGAAAAGCACAAATTGCCAATAAGCCAGCACTGTTTCTGCTAACTCATGAGAAAGAGCCTTTGTTCTGAAATCTTGCCTATGGTGTTATTGGTGGTGATCATTCTTCCGAAAACCTCACTAAGTTTATCTGAATCTGCCTCCAGCCCCTTTCAGTACCAGACCTCGATATTGCTTGACCCCCTGAGAAAGCAAACTTTATTTCTACTTGAGGGGAAAAAAAACCCCAAACCAAAACTGGGGGCTGTAACTTCCAACATATTCATTGAATGGGATTTCTTTTCCCAATATCTAGTCTAACCCTACTCGTTGTGACCGCACCAGGGCAGCGCCAGTCTGCAGAGGTGGGTCCGTGTGACTGCATCTCCCCAGACGCTGCAGGACACCTGGCACAGCAGGGAGCAGAGCTGGGGTATCAGGATGGGTACATCATTGCGGTCATTATGCCGTGGATCGCAGCAGAGGCTGAGCACCAGCACGGCTCCCTGGCCATGGGCATTGCCACACGGCAGGTTTCTCCCTTCCGTGGCACGCGGTGAAAACCATAAACAGGGAGAACCAGAGAGCAAGAGGAAAGCCATGCCCAGGCCAGGACTCTGCACTTGCCCGTCTCTTTGCTGGAGAAATCCCTGAGCAGACGCTGAGAGCCCCGACAGCGCTGGCATGTGGGGAAAGCAGGAGCGAGAGCTCGGAGCACCATCGTGTGGCCCTTGCCGTGCCGGTGTGTGCTCTGTACATCACACCCGTACATGTGCTGCCTGCACGCTGCTGCACATCCTGCACAGGGCCACACGGACTGGGCTCTGCTGGACAAACCAGTCTCTGTGCTGCTGGACATAAATACGGCACAATGCTGTGCAAACCACGCTGCACCTTGCCGTGCCTGCTGTGCGGGCTGTATGATGCTCCATGGACCGCAGGCTGCCCCACAGCCTGAGCTGTGCACTGCTCCAGGGGCTGGAATGGTGAGGGGAAGTAGTTTTTAGCATCCCATCACCCACATGCGTCGAGCTCTTCTACATAGCAGTGCCAGGTATTAGGGAAGTGTTTGCCCCACCTTTAACCATGGGAATCACTGTACAAGAGTCAGACATCCAGAGGCTCTAAAAAGACCACTTCTTTGGCTTCTCACAGGCACAGGTGCACTGGGCCAGTCTGGCAGCTCCTTCTGTGCCACCACCTGTGTTGCCGGCAGGGCTGGCACAGGTGCCTAATCCCTTCCATTGCCATAAATCAGATCTCAGGAAAATGCTCCGGTGAGTTTTACAGAAAAAGAAGCTAAAGCCTTTGCAAAGTCTTCAGGAGTGGAGTGGGACTCCTGAAGTCCCCGCATTATGGCCTCCATCTCCTTTCTCGGGTTGCTTTGACCACACTCTCTCTGCAGACTCACTGCCCTGTGCTCCCGCTCAAGGAAACAGTTTCATTCCAGTGTTGCCCTCTACTGTGATGTGTCTACGTGTTGGTGATACCCCAAGGGTATCTTACAGTGCACAATTCTGGAGTTAAATCCTTGTGCAAAAAGAAAATTACCTTTCCTTAATAGAAAATTAACAGAGGAAAGAAAAGGGAGGCTTCCGTTCATCACTTAATGCTAGGAAAGAGCCCTAAATTAAGAGCAAGTCCGGGCACAACGGCATCTCCTGATCCTGAGCCTCTTGGGTGTTTCAGAGCCATTGAACATCCCAGACCCTTCCGTGCATCCAAGGACGAGCGGGGAGACTGCTTCAGTTCTCCTCACTGCCTCGGTTTCCCCACCGTACAGAGAGGAACCCAGCACTGCCCCTTCGGCGAGCGATGGTTTGGTACCCAGCGGTGGGAAACCCAAGGGCTGAGGCTCAGCGCAAGGAAAGCTTTTCCTCCGGAGTCGATATTTCCGGCAGTTCCGGGATGCTGCGGGGTGGTGGGATGCGGCTGCAGGCTCCCACAAGATGGCACTCATGGTCTGCGAATCCAGCCCCAGTCACTGAAGATGGCTCCGCCGAGGGAACCCATAAATAGCCCTGGACAGGCTGTCAGGCTGCCTGATTTAAGCACCAGAAATAGTGAAACTGTGGAGGTTTCTCAAAAATTAATTTTTCTAAAATGGGAGAAAGATGAAGCCAAGCCATTTTTTTCCTGCTTCCCTTACAAGCCTCTTCCCCATCAGGAAATCTGATTTAACTCCTTTGTTGCCGCCCCAGCAGGGTCCAGGTGGCCTTTGGTGGAAATTAATACGGCCTGTCCTGCTACTGTGCATGAGATGCTGTCACACCGCTGGGTGATGCGACCAGGGGCACCCACACCTTCCCCCTCCCTGTTGCTGTCCACAAAGCAGAGCTGGAGGATACCCTGCAGCAAAGCTGCTCCATGGGATGGGGCAGGCAGCAAAGCTTCCATGTTGTCATTTACATTGGATATTATGAAAAAAATTCTAATCTGAAAGAGTGGTCCACAGTAGAATAGGCTGCCAGGGAAGTGGTGGAGTCACATCCCAAGAAGTGTTCAAAAATATTCTATGATTCTGTGAAAAAACACATGGATGTGGTGCTTGTGAAAATGGTTTAGTGTTGGACCTGACAGTGCCGTATTTATGTTTGGTCTCGACCTTAGAGGTCTTTTCCAACATCAGTAATTCTAGGATAAAAGTAGGGCTAAATTAGGAGGGAAGAGGTAATTACCACCCTCCTCCCTCTCCATTTGCAGGTCCTTAGTCTGGTTTACACATCAGCTCTAGAGACACATTTTAGCTTTAATTTTAAACATAAATACTGGCTTCCTGTTCTTCCTCACTCTGACAGCTTGGGCACAGATTTACTGAGAAGTCTACAGAGTGATGATCCCCCCCTCACACACATCAGAGAGGTACCGACTCCAAGCCTCACAGGACTTATTTAGCTCCTGTTGTATTACATTGACAACTTCTCCTGATGCCTCATCCTTTGTATTTCCCACTGCTTCAGGCCTTGAGGATGGTGACGGGCACAAGGTGCCAAGCCTCTCACAGGGCACAGATGTGCTCAGGGCTGAGACAGGTTGTTGCAATGCACGAGCTATGTTGTGATACAGGCTTATGAGGATGCTCAGAGTCTCTGGTGTAAGAGGGATGATGCAAATTAATCACCAAGAAGGGAAGAGCTGTGCCAAGGATCAGAGCAGAAAAATCTGACCCTTCCATCTGGAAAAAACTCTGAAAAATAGTAATTATGAGGGAGAGATGGGAGGGATGTACCCAGCTCTGCCATACTGAGTCAAGCCAGGTCTGCCTGTGGGAGCATCATCTCCCCTCTGTGCTCTGGGACAGACACCCAGGAAAGGAACAGGAGAACAAACAAAACTGCCTCTCTCCTCCCACCACCAAAACCTACTCAGTGTAAATTATGCCCTAATTATTGAGTGCCGACTGCCCCCTATAAATTATGGATCTGTCACTATGTGTTCCCCCAGGAGGGGCTGGGTAATTTTTGTGGTGTCTGTGCAGCTGCACTCCTGCTCACACAGCAGTGCCTGTGCCCATCAGCCCTGTAAAAACAGTCTCAAAAATATTCCTTTTGTTTTGCATCATTCCTGTTTTGCTTTTAAACAACTATTAAGTGTACAATAATCAAACAATTATTTGCTGATTTTTTAGTTTGAGTGTTCCCTCTTAGTTGTGAATCCTGTTGTTAATGTGCTAATCCCACCTACATCCCCTCACTTGCCTCCACACTTGTAATTCAGGAGGGTGTTATTGTCTGGCCTCCTGTACTCCAGCGTGGTGCTGAGCCACTGCTGCTCCGTGACAGAAGAGCAAGATGTAGTCACAAAGCTGAGATGTATTATTGGGGTGGAGAGAGAGACGTTTTAGTTTGAGATCTCACAGACCACATCTAAACACAGAGTTTTTATTATTACACCTGATATTTTCAGAGTAGTACAGCAATGAGACCTGGACAAGTCAGCAAAGTCAATAAAAGGGCTGGGAGCAAAGTACCAGCATGATCAGAAAATAGACATTATATACTGCATTTACATGAGGCTCTTTATTACAGAGATCAATCAACACCAAAAATAAAATCCCACACGACCTATGCCTGTGTAACACCAAAAGACCAGGATGTCCAGACACAGAATATTCACTGTGGACATAGTCCAGTGATGGATAAAGAAGATGAAAAAAGCTTCTTTAAGGTAATTGATTATTGTTCTTGCTTAGATAAATCACATTTTTAGTAGAAGATTGTGAGAAAGAATAGAGTATCTAAATGCATTTATGAGCAGACATCAAGGTGAAGAAGCTGAAGATAGTTCTGGTCCAAGTTGAGAAGTTTGGAAACTGGATTATAATTTGAGTCTACTGCACATGGTGAGGGACCCCCCCCTGCACCCAGAAACATTGTCTTTACCCAGGTTATCTTCTAGTGCCTTCAGTCCTCCTCCTTTAATCCTTCTCCTGCACAACTGGCACTTCACCCCATCCCCTCAGATACTAAAGTTAAAAACTGGGACGGCCTCATCCTGAATTGAGGCTGAGCAGAGCTGCAGTCTGTCAGGGCAGATTTGATGTCCCACTACCTGTACCCCAGCAGAAGAACAAGGATGTGCATGAGAAAAAAGGGAAAACAAGAGTTCCTGCTGCACCCATATGATCCAGCATCAGGCTTGGTGCTTTGGAGAAGCTCTGCCCTTTTTCAAGAAACCCAAGGTGTTTAAGGTTGGGGTTCGCAGAGTACTTTCCCAATTGATTTTAGGGAGAGAAAAATGACATTAAAACTGAGCAGCTCTGAGCACTTGGTATCTGGTATAGCTCTCTAATGCAGGTGTGAAAATGCAAAGGGTGCTCTTTAGGGTTTCTGAGGGTAAGACCCCAAAATACACAGCCAGTCCAGTCACTGCAGAGCTGCTTTGGCAATGCCATCACCTCACTGACACATTTCATAGCATTTCTTCTCTGGAGGGAGAGTGGATCATACAGACCTTTTCAGATTCACAGCCTGCCAAGACAGCACAGAGCTGTCCGATGTGTCATTTGAGACTCAGCTTTCTCCTTGAGATTACACAATTACGAGGTATAATTGTTTAATAGAGTCACATCATTGTCCTCTTGTGCGAGGCAAGGGAACTGACCACATCTCTTTGTCAGAGCAGAAATCCTAGGAGTCTATATTAGCCAATTACTGTAACCTACAATGCTGTAAAAGCTGCTTTTGGTGGATGAAATGGATTTAGAGGCCTGATAATTTGTCACTTAAAGCAAAAAAAAAATTTGCTTTTATGATTGCTAGAGAACTTCTGATTTTTGTCAGCTCCTCACTTCGGTTAAAATCCACAGTGAAGCTGCTTTTTTCTTTCATTTGTGGCTGCTTCTTACTCTGCCAACCTTGACATTGAATACCACTGTGCTGTTCAGTCTCAAGGCGCTGCAAGCTCTGGTGAGGATTTGCAAAAGCCTGTGGAAAAACAGCCAAGCTGGGAGAAGAGTTTCACCTGATCTGGATTCCATAGTTGAGACATTTATGTGATGTCCAGTGCTGGAAACATGAGAAATGGACTTGTTTCCTCAATGTGCAATTTCAGGACCATTCCTGACAAACGAAGCCATCTGCTTGCCTTAATCAAAGCATCTTGTTATGGGCTGGTCCTAGGAGTAAGTATTAAACATACTGTACTGTGGCATTATTTATGACTTGCACTGACACTGCATCACTCTGTTATCCATACTTATAGAAAAAGACCCACTGTAAGTATAATTAGTTAATAAATCACCATGAGTGATAAACAGAATGATGGATGCAGGTTTCAGTTGATCACTTTTTTATTAAGGAGAGATAAATCAGCATCATATTGTTGCTGTAAACCTTTCAGATTGGTCAAAAATCTTGCGATGCTGAAATGCAGCAGGGAGGTGATTAACGTGTCAATTGTGCAGCAACAAATTGTACCTGATAATTGATATCAATCAATCCTTTTAATTTCTCTCCAATGTAATGGGTGTTATACATCATCCTGCTCTCCTACCTCTTCAGCATGGCTTCTGCAACCTTTCCTTAACACCCAGACTCCTCTCCAGGCATCTCCACTCCAGCCTCAGCCCATCTCCCTGCACCTGGCTGCTGCAGCTCCAGCAAAGCCTTTCAGCCTTCAACTAACACTGCACTGCTCTTGGGTTTTAGGGCTCTGGTCCCACCTGATATCAAGAAAGCACAACACAGCCAGCACTCAGCCTTCAGGCATAATTTTTGCTAATAATATCCCTCTGCCAGAGTTACCAACTTCACTAATAAAGTTTGGTTAAATTTTCAAAAGGCAAAGACCGGGGAGCAGTGATGTTAGCAGATTAAGGTGGGTCCCGCCTTCCATCTATCCAATCAGCTCAGGTTAACTCAGAGTCTAGAAGTTTTGGCCTGTTTTATTAGATAAGGTGAGAAAATGGAAATAAGGAAGCAACACACCTTCCTCTCAAGGAACAGACAGATCAGACACAGAAAGGAAACACTGCAGCTCTCAGAGGAAGGAGCTGAATCAGATGCAGTGAGACCCTTGGCTTTGCAAAAGCAACTCTTTGGTCTTTTGGTGATTAGCCACTAATCCCAAGCTAATAATAAATTAAGCCCTTCCTTAAGGCAGGGCTCACAGCTCTGCTTGATACCAAAAGAAAAAGAAACAGAATTTAACACCATTCCCTGCACATAATGCCCAGAAAGGAATATCTATAGAGATCAAGACCCCAGTGCAGTTATTTTACACAGTGGTTATGTTGCAGACAAGCCTGTCAGCTGGATGACTGATCCACAGCCCCTGGATTCCACCCCATGGACCAGGAGCCCAGCACTTACCCAAACCTAAGTGGGCAGGAGCAGGCACACACTGCCATGCATCCCTGGCATCAAAGTCCCTTCTGCATCACTTACTGCAGCATTTGGCCACACCAATATCTCCTGTTCTTGCTGCTGCCTGCACTCATACACACTAAGGTGGGACAGAAGCAGCCCAGAGACCCTCCCTGCTTTAATCCACACCTCCAGTTAGATAGTTTTGATCTCTATTATCAAGCCAAACAGTTTCTAGTGCAAAACCCTGTCTGCAGCAAAATGCAGAGGGGGAAAAAATGTGCCTAGGAATTACTCTCGGCTACAATTTTGCTGGACTAAAACAGGGAAGCTTCCTAGGAGGAGCCTGAGAGCTTGGCCTGTGGCACAGGTTCAGAGGAGTCAGATGTGCAGCCGACAGAAGCTGCGTGGTTTACCAGCTGGAGAGAGCTCTGAGAGCACCCAGCTATATTTGGCCAACAGTGATGTATGTGCCTTTCTGCCTTGCTCCCAAGAGGGTCTCTTACTCCCTCTTGAAGACCACAGCACCTTTTACGGTCCCCTGCCTTTGCTTCCATGGCACAGCCCAGCCATTAAGTAGGATACTATTGGAAGCAGTAATTTTTCTCTTTGCAGCTTGCCTACACATTTCCAGCTCACTCATGTTGGTCCAAGCCCTTGATACCACCTGTAAAACAATCCACTGGAATTACCAGGCATGGTAAAGCCCTGGTTTTCACTAGTCCAATGAACAAAAAGAAAAGTTGAGCAGCTTTTACAATGAATCGGTGGGGAGTGGGGCTTGAGTCACAAGTGGGTCTTCAGGGCTGTGATCACCAGATCATGTCCTTGGCTGGGGAGTATCCATGTGGCTCCTTGGATGTGGTGGAGCACATGGGTGGCATCTCCCACTCTTGTGAAAAACCACTTCTCCCGCCCTATCCACGTTCACCCTGTAACTCTGGCTCTTCCTGCCTTTTTCTGTTTCATCATGGTCTCCCCTCTGTGTACATTGTATCTGTCAGGTTTCATATCCCCATGACATACCATCCTCTCGTATTATACTTGCCATACTACAGGGAAGATGAATATTGCCCCATAAATGCCTCTTAAGTTAATGTAAAACTACATCTCGCTACATCATGTATTCAACAAGTCATCATTTTCCTCATAAATTTTGAGGAGCATTTTACCTTCTTGAAATGATTGGCTTGTGCGTCCGGCTGGGAAACAATCACAGCCCATGGCCTGGGCTGGCTGCAGGGGTTGTAAATCATCCCAGGGCTGAGCAGCCCTACTGCCCTCCTCTCCAGAGCACCCACACTTGCTGCTGACTGGTTTTATGGCATCAGCTCAGTATTAAGTGACCCTACTCCACGGCAAGCCCTTAAATCAGCACCAGACAGCTGTCATTCCACAAGGAGAAAAGCGTCACTTTTTTCCTTGGGATGGAAAAAGAAGACTTCTGATGCTGTAGCATTGATTCTCTACTAACAATAGTCAGCTCCCAGGCACACATTAGACACTAACAGTCTATTGCTTTTTATTTTACAGGGATATTTCTGACACTTCCTGCAACGGTGAGTACACAGCACAGCAACCATCCAACTTGTGAATAGTCACCAGAATTTACATTTTGGCATGACATCAGGAAGCCCAGACACCTTCCTGCAATCAAACTGCAAACTGTGCAACTCCTTTTCAGTGGGGATGGACCAAAACAGAGGAAGTCTTATCTGAGGTGCTCAGCTTGAAGGAGGACTTCCATTTACTCACAGAACAGGGACCACTGACTATTTTTACTGCACTTGCTCCAAACTGCTCTGTTTAGGAAGCACCACAAGCTATAGAGATACCCCACCGTTGGGATCTGTTTGCTCCTGTATTCTTCAGGGCTAAATAGAGATCAGGGAAGTAAAATCAGCCAACCCCACCCCCAACACACACCAGAGGCTTCTTCTGGTAGCCACCATGACCTTTGAACCACAATACTGGGATGAACACTGCAGCAAATGAGTTTCCAGCCTCCCTTGGCAGCCATTCCCCTTGACAAAATTCATCATGCACTTTGGCACAAACAGCCAATCTCATCATTTGGTTTTGGGGAAGCTTGTCAGGAATGACTCTGGAAAAAATACAATCCATATGCCTGAAGTGCACTTAGATACATCTTGGGGTTGGATCCCTTATTTTTCCATACACAGCTTTTGCTGCCAGGGGAGGCCCAGATAAAGCCAGGTGATGGACTAAGCTCTTTCTATCATATTTTTCCTACTTGAGAAAAAATACCCCCTTCTCCACAAGTAAAGTCAGACCTGCCCTGGAGCTGGACATGCCTGTGATCTTCAGGCAGCACCTCCCAGTGAAGCCCACCCAGCCCTTGCCACTGTGTCCATGCCATGTTTTCCCTGGACAGCTGAACTGCCTGGAGCTTCCCTTGGAAAAGGAAATGAATTTCCTCCCGACTGCCGCTTCTCTGCAGAATTGCCTTTTGGGAAGCTTCAATAACACCAATTCCCTCCTGCATTCAAGTACCCCTGAACGAATGACCCTGCTAGTGGTGCAGTTTTTCCCTTCGCCTGCCTCCCCCCTTCTCTCTCTCACCCAACTTTGATTTGATCAGGCCAAATCTGAAATGATGTGTGAAAGTAATGATATTTTGTAATTAAATCTCTGGTGATGGCGCCTCTAATTTGTGGTACATGCATTGTTCATAAGGAAAAAGGCATCAATTCATTTTCTGACTGGCTACTCCAGGGACTCGTAATTAGACCCAGTTCATCTCTTGCTGCCTTGCATATTAAAGAGCTACTGAAACGCAAAGGGAATTTGGGAAAGATTTTTTTTTTGTTTTAACCTTCTAATAATGTTAGCTCAATTAGAAACACTCAGGAATTAAAAAAAAGAACAAGAAAAAAGAAAAAGAAAATTCTGGATTATCCAAAAAATAGAGGCTGAACTTGGAGGAGCTAGACCAGGGCAGGGTCTTCACTGACCTGCTGCCAAGACCAGGGAAAAGTTTTGCCTGTTCCCTGAGAAGTTGTGATGTTACAAGGATTACTTGTAACAGAAGAGCATGTGACAGTACATGTCAGAGAATCTTAAGATATACATATTACCTTTGTCCTCTCCCTCCAGAATAAAATGGGCAAAACTTTGATTCCCTACAATTTGAAGAGAAGCATCAAGGAAACACAAGAAATAGTACAATATTGTGGAAAGAAAAACAAGACAGCAGAGACAAAGGTTATTTTGCAGGGTCAGTGTTATGAATGTGTATTTAAATATCCCATTACTGTACATTCATAGAATGTACAATGGAAATAAATGTACATGGAAATATTTTTAAGAAGTCTCAGATGGAATAAGCTCAGTTCTGTCATAGTTACCAAATAACATAATAAAAGCAAATTCAGTAGGTACTGGCAATAATGAGCAACAGCCCCCAAAGATTCCCTATGCTTCCCCACTTGCAGCAGCATGAGAAACTACATTCCCATCCCACAAGGATTTTAAGAGAACAAATTCCCTCCCTTAACTAGTACAAAGTTGAGGTCTCAAAAGCACTTACGTCCTGGTTACCCAGAAAAAAAACAAGTCACTTGAGTCAGAAGTGTTTGGGTTTGATATTTTTAACACTTTAAAAGAATCATCTTTGGCAGTGTTCCCTTCCCAATGGGAAGTTGCTTCAACATGAAAATCAAACACTTACAAAGACGCTGAAATGAAGCACTAACATTTCCAAGCCTTTTTTCTGCCATCACATTCACATCTCAAGAAAAAATAGTTCTGGAAAAAGATTCACATGCGGGGAAATTGTGTTTCCTGACAAAGCAGCAGCCTTTGAGATCCCTTCCCAGCTACCTGGGTCCTACAGCAGTGCTAGCAATTTCTTGCTCACTATGGATGATGCTTATTCCGTAGGAGACACTCTGACACCTGCAAGGGAATGCTTGGCTTGGAGGGAGGGGAAGAGGCACCTCCAGGCTTTGAGGGAAAAAGGGCAGCATCTAAGTGGGGTTTTCACTGCAGACCCGGTTTTGAAATGTTACTTGCCAAAGTGAGCACAGGGAAAGGAGCAAGTGATGGAGAAACAGTTGAGGAACCTTTAAGAGTTCAGATCCTCTCTGTCAAGAGCAGCCAGGCTGGCACACCCCAGCAGCACCAACAACCACCTGGGAACTTCAATCCTGGACATATACAGAGGAACCTTTTTGGGTGCAGTTAATGTTGCACTTCTTGCATGAAATGGTGACAGAATAAAGCAGTGAACAAGGTTCACCTGGGAATGCACCCTGGCCCTTCAGCTGACCAGGTGCTACAAAGATGAACCAATATCTAAAATCCCTTAACCAAGTCCACATGCTTCTAAAGAGAGCTATTTTCTGCTAACTCCTCTCCTTTTATGGGCAGCCCAAGCATCTGGCAGAGCCTCTGAATCCCCTGCCATGCTGAGTTCAGCTCCTCTGGCTGGGCACTCCTGCTTTTTCAAAGGAGGCTGAAAAGACCTTGCTTCATGGCAGGGTGAAGCAGCACCAGGCAGGAATCCTCCTCCCCTGCCCGCCCAGACTCCACACTTATCTCCAGCCAGGGCCACACTGAGGGTTTTGCTCTGTGCCAGGCCATGGCTATAATTTCTAACAGGGGAAGGTATCAACATCTCAAAACAGTTTAATTATTCTGAGAATGCTTAGCTATTAGCAAAGACAAGAGAGCTCAGGGCTATTTTTCAGCATTAATTTTCCATTTGAAATGAATTCCTTTTGGTTACACTTTTTAAATGTTTCTTTTAATTAGACGCAATTACTTCAGAAGAATTGCTTTTATTTCTAAGCCTGAGATCTCAATGATAAAGCTGTTAACTGGCTGAGCTGAATGCTGTATATGGCTCATTTAGCTGGTATACTAAAGTATATTGAACTAGGAAATTATACAGTGAATCAGCTATTAATTCATTTTATGATCCTTTCACTCCAACATCGTGAATGAGATCTTCAGGGGGAAATTTAGTCACAATACATATAATTGTTCAACTATATATATATGCCACCAGTTTACTATTCTAAGGTTACAGGCATTGCAGTGCTAATCAGAGTGAACTGTGCAAACAGCATTGACTCCTGACTCTGGTGCTACAGGGACCATCATTGCAGGTGGCCAGGCTGAAGGGTCAGGGAGGTCCTGCACTTGGGAGAAGCCATGGCCATATCCTCTGTCCAGAGCTGGGAAAACTAAACCTGCAACACGGTTGTTTGACAGTGCCAGGAATCAGCTTCCATTTGCATGTCCACACCCCAGTGCTGTCTAGGGAAAGTCTGTGCTTTTCTTTCCGAGTCCAGTTGTATAACCACAATGTTTGGGGCAGGCAGGAGCTGCTGGGGAGAATCAAGGATGGTTCATGATGTTCTGGCTGAGTATCAGTCTGCTGCAAACCCCCCTGAGGGAACACCCAACTGCCACTCCCATCCCACAACCACTGTGGGAACCCAGCACAAGCCCCATATCCAGAAAAGGATTCTCCAGCTTATCTAAGCCTAGCACTGCAGCAGCTCTTGGATGCGTGTTAAGGAGTTGTACATACTGCAGAGTCACCATATGGATATCTCTGTAATTGAAAATGTAATGTAAACCTTGGCATCCAGGGCCTTCTTCTGGAGAAATTATTGTGGAAATGTCATATAATTAATGAATTTTACCAGCTATCAGGGAAAAAGACATTTTAACCATGGGATCATGGGACTTTATTACTGTAGATGGACTAACTCTATATCTTCCAACATAGATCAGTCCTGACAAAAGTCTGAGGTTGCCAACTGGCCAGGTTTGTTTTTCCTAACTTAACTCTCTTATTATTTTAATGAAGTCCAACTGATGCTGCATAGAAGCCAATTTCTCTAAATGCTGCCAATAAATTAAAATAAAGATGTTGTGCATGAAGATTGGCAGATGTCTCCCTGCAGATTGCATCAAGCTTCCAAGCAGAGCCCCCACTTCAGCAAAAAGCCATGGCCAAACATTGCCTGTGGAAAGCAGCAAGGCTGTGGAGCTTGGAGCAATTAGCAAAATTGTAATTAGTGCCAGCTCAGCACCTCACAGCACCGGTGTGCACAGAGGATCCCTTTGGACCATTGGGATGTAGGTCTAGAGCTTGTAGCAAAGGCTTTGTGCTGGTGCTACAGCCCATGTGGGACCATGGGATGAGTCCTCCTGCCCCAGGACCTCAGCCACATCAATGTGAATTCAACCATATTCAAACTTGCAGTGCGGCCACAAGCAGGTTTGATATAAAAAGAGGAATTCAGCAAAACCTGACTCCCTGGGGGACCAACCCCCTTCTGCTACAAGCCCACAAGTGCCTGTGAGCCAGAGCAGACAAGGGCTCTGGAGCTGGGAGAAAGCCAGGCTGCAGCCGGAAGAAATGCAGCTTGTGTTTCCTCTGGCAGGAGGGAAATCAGCTGAGATTTTCTTGGTCTGGGAATTTAATGGCAAACTGTCACTGCCACAGCCTACATGAGAGGAAGTTGTTGGGTGAACACTCATTTGTTGCTGCAGTCTGGGCTTTCCTAAGCACAGAGCTCTTGTCCTCCAAAACACCTAAAAGTGTCAGGAACACTCACATACCCTCTGTTGGAGTAGGCTGCTGGATTCAGAGAAGAGTGGACATCCACTCTCCCCTCAGCATGGGACAACTCAGATGCTCAGGATGTGAGCCATGGACCTTCTTGTCCTTTCCACACTGCTGTGTCACCCAGATGCCCCAAAATCATCTTTGCTGACATGTCTTCCATCCATTCATCCAGTTCCAAGAGACTTGGAACTCTGCTGTTCAAAAGCATTTGCCTAGTCCACAGGGTGTTAGTATGCAAAAATGTACTGTCCAGAAAGCAGAACTACTGGGGTTATAGCAAAACTACATATTAGAAATTTATTACATCAGTTAATTAGCCATATAAATGAACACTAATGTGGTACTCAATTATATTTATCAATTAACAAAACAGCTTTTTAGTATGTATTGCCTTTTCCCATGTTTCCATACATTTAGCTGGTTACAAGCTTCTGTAAGTAAAATTCTTTGAAAATTCAGGAAGACAATTGTACTCAAGCACTTCTGCCACCACCAGGAATCCATTCCAAGTTGGATAACTCTTTCTGAGCTTTTTACTTTACATTTTTCTTTCACTTGCACTTAGGAATTCAAGCTCACTTTAGCAATTGAAGCCACTTGAAAATAATTTCTTACACAAAAAAATGAAGCTGCCTGAATTTTGCACAGCTTTGCAGCTGATTAAACAGATTCCATCTATCTCTCATGTGACCAAGCCTCGGGCTATTGAATCCTTTACCTGTTTTCACAGTCATCTCCATCTTATCACCCTTTTCATAAGGCAGGAGAGGTGGGGACTGCTTAGATTGCTTAGACAGCTTGGCCTGCACTGTCCCTTCCTGCAGAATCTGCCCAAGCCTTGCCTTATCTGTACCTGACAAGGACAAACTCATGGGGATGCTCAAGCCAGTCAAAATGCCTTTTGCTCTGTGGACTACAGCTCTAAGTTGAACCAGCCTGGACCAACCCTCTAGATTCTGCCCCAGCATCCCAGCTGGAGACGTGCACACACACACACATGCTCTCACAGCTCACACAAGGTTTGTGGTGTCCCACTTTGCCTCCACTGCCTCCAGCAGCCCAGTCTTCACCTCCACTGGCACCTTCTCCCTGATTCATGGTGCTGCTTGACTTCATAACAAGCAGAGGATGGATATCTTTTTATCAAGAGAAATAAACTATACCTTCTCTGCAAAGGGGAAGGTGAGCAGTCTATTGGAACATACAGATCTGCCCTCCCTTCTTGTATTCCTGCTAGCCAGAAACATACAGCAACAAAAGATATGATTCAGTAAAGTTATTGAGTACCAGGCCTTCACATTTGTCTTCCAGTGACTCTTAAGTCTTCCTTTTCTCTATTGAGTTCCATCTCATTGACTTCCTATAAACACTAATACAGAGCCACAGACCTGCAGACATGCCTGGAATACAACCCACACCTCAGACACTGCCAGGGGCTGGGCTCAGAAAGCCCAGACTAAGGTAATACAACTAGCACAGCATTCAAAACCACAAGTCTCCTCTGTACCTCAAACACCCCAAGCTGATTATCTATTCCTCTCATGTTCATCTGTGAAACCCATTAACTTATTCTGCTTTTTGGGATATTTCCTTTCCTTATTTTTTTTACCTCAAATGGAAGTTGGAATTTACATATATTCCCACAATTCCAGAAGTTTTTTATTTTTTTAAACCCCTCCTTGCTCCACATAAGCCCAAACAATGAAACCACCAAACAAGACAACTCACTGCATGACACAGAAAGGCTGTTAAAGCTAAACTAGGTGCAGAATTCAAAGCGTGCCTCTAATTAATCACCAGTTAACCAGCTTCGTAAGGCAACATCTTCCATCTTGTTTCTGACACAATGGGCTTCCTCCCCTTTTGTGTTTCACACACGTTCTTCTTCCTCCCGAGCTTGATGACTGCCAACCTCCTCACCCACTCTCCTGCCATCCCACCCTCCCATCCATCCACCCTGTTGAAATATTAACCTGGAGTGGTGAATGGCTTTGCTGACTGATACATAAACAGCTGCCATGTCGCTACCGGTCTGCCACAGCGCCAGCCCCGTTTACATCTGAATGTTATCCCCCCTCGGTGATTGCCGGGGCAATGGAAGAATGGATGAACAGAACTGCCAAGGAAGACAAGCAAAGTTAAGAGCAGGAGATGAAACAAAGATAAGGAGAGGAAATTGTCATGGGTAGCCTGTCTCCAGCTGCACACTCAGCTCCTACGCTTACTGCTCCATCACTTTTGCTGGATGAAACATCTTTACTGGCTCATCTTCCTCTACCCTGCAAACCACTGCCCCCCTGCCAGCTGTGCTCCCTTGAACACATCAGGGGATACCATACTTTCCATTCTCTCTAACCAGTAGTACTCCTGCTGGACTCTGCTACAGGTCCTTTACAGAAAGGACATTAAAATCTGCCCTGTTGGACTAGTTTGCTCTTTGGGTTTCTCCAGTGCACATGAGAATGCCAAGAGAATAAATCCCCCACCCCTCCTGGCCCCAGACCCAGTCCTGTGCAGCTCATAAGTTTTCAAAAACCTCAAGTACTAGCCCAGAAAAATCAAAAGTCTCTGAATGGGTTCAGAACTCACATATGCTGAAATTGGACCCTTTAGCAAATTTAATCTCAACCTTCTTTGGGATATGATAAGGAAGTGATATCCAGGCTGATTTAGGGGTTTGCTGGTGATCCAGAGAGCTCAGCTTAACCAGCCCAGAGGTTTACTGTGCATCCTGATCCCTGGCTGGTAGCAGGGTTAGAGCCAGCTTGCTCTAAAGCCTTAGGCTTCCCAAATGCAGCGTTGCAGCCTCAGGCACAGGTGGGCACAGACCTTCTCATAAGCACAAGTACTTTCTTAACCCAGTGCTGAGTGAAACAGCAGCCTGGCAGGGAAGCAATGCTGCCACCTGTGATTTTTCACACCTTCACAACCTACACCAGCTCCCACGCTCTCATCTACTTTCCAGCCACTCTGTGGGATAAAACAGAGAATGTGATAAAACATCTGATGGTGCAGGTGGCACCATCTGCTCCCTCACCAGCTGCTGCTGCCACTTACCATTTTTGTCTATGAAATATTGGAAAACCAAGGTGACCACATATAAGGCAGCCTTTGGGATGATCCCAGTACAGAAGAGCACAATTCTCTTGTTAGCAAGTCCTGAACCTACAGCCACCAATTGTCATTCCTTTCCTAGAAGCCAAGCCAAGTTCTGGGCATGATATAAAACTTGTCACCAGTCAAACTTAACCAGTTCCCAGAGTGTCCAAAGTGTCCCCACCCACGCATTTATTGAAGAGATGAACACCTGGCCCCCAGAACAAATCATGATACTACGGAATGCAGGGGCAGCAATGACCACACTGAGGAGCACTTCAGCCTCTGTTTCACAAGTACATCGAGGAGAGACAATTAGGTCTATATTCTATATGCAGGATGTGTCAGATTTTTGCGTGGTCTCTGGGCACACAGCCTGCTCAGACTGCTGTATTCACCAGCCAGTTCTGTTTGCTCTGCAGCTACCAGCTATTCTGCTGGATAAGAGGATCAAATTCCATTTTCTAAACTGTGCTTTCCCCCCCATCCTTCCTCTGTGCATCCAAGGAAGACCTCAGAGTTATCCACATAGCACCTAAGGGTAAGTGCCAACCCAGCCTATGGTCTCCTTCAGAAGTCTTAAGATGTCTTTTTGTTTTATTAAGGGTCACATCCAGCTAAAGTATATCCTTTAGTCTCGTATGAGAAATTGCTCCAGTCAACCCACTTCAAAAAGCATCCTTAGCTGTTGCAATGACAGTTCTACACGAAGTTCTTGCTGATGTTGTCCTTCTGCAGAGATGTGTGAAGCAAGTGAGTCATACTTCACCCATCACCTGAATTTGTCATTCCCATGGAGTCCAGTTTTTGTCAGATTCTGCTGTGAAAGACCAAGAAACTGAAAACTGAAACAAAGTAACAAAAAAGTTGCTAAAATGAACAGCAAAACAGTCTTAAAATTTAGGGGTCCAGGTACAATTGCACAGTTTCTAAGCATAAAAAAGACGGTTGTACTGTGGTATCCAAGGTACCCTCCAGTGCAGAAGCTGAAATTTGTCTTGGGCTTTTCCTACTGCCTCGATATCCAGGATATTTCATATTGGGCAGGAATGGTTGGATGGTGATTAATAATTATTCAGAGAAGACACAGACTTTACCATGCAACATTTGGTCATTATTTCAGATACATCTGGTCTTAAGGGCAGATACAATAATTTCTGAATAGAACAGCAATGGCTGGACCCTGATAGCTCATCAGGACAGAGTCATGTGCTTTCCCCTGTTAAAAGGAAGTAAGTTAGTGTGTAGCTTCCCCTCCTTATTTGTAATTTCTGTCTCCTTTAAAACAGCCTGGCTTTTATCCCTCCTCTATCTGCATCTCAATTTTGCTGACTCCTCTCCAGGTGTGCTGGAAAGGGAGGCTGAACTGCAGAGAGCTCTCGCAGTTAAGGTTGAGCAAGCTTGTCATTCAGATTTCAACCACACAAGCATCTACCAAAGCCAAACTACACACTGTTAACGCAGCTCATTCAAAACCAGAATAAAATTATTTCTTTGAGTCTATCAGAATAAGACTGGACGTGGTTTATGACAATTTCCAGAGCCTTGCACCTTTGTATTTTTGGTTACAAACACCAGTGCTTCAAAATGTGCTGTAAGTGGACACAAACAATTTAAAGCGATTACTGTCTCACCAGTACTCCTTTTCCAACAGTGGCAAGTAGAAGTTGCTTATAGAATACAAAGTTAACAATCCTTTCAGGTTCCAACACTGCAGCTCAGAGTCTTCTCTGAGCCAGAAAGGATCATTTTGTTTAATGGACATGGCTGGATATTTCTGCCATGCATTTGTCTAATTGCATTTGGAAGCTTCCTAAGTTACCACAGTGGTTAAGGAGTTGAACTGGGATGAGCTCCCCCAGCCTCAGTTCAGTCCTTGTAGGAAGGCAGCACCACACATCATCCCCTGAACATGCAGGCTCTGGAGACATGGCTGGAACCCTCATTTCAGTTACTGGCGGTTACAGGGACACTGGACCTGCCAAGCTGAGCACCTGGATTGCTT
Organism: Pitta sordida; assembly: GCA_013390025.1. Taxonomy (NCBI): domain Eukaryota; kingdom Metazoa; phylum Chordata; class Aves; order Passeriformes; family Pittidae; genus Pitta; species Pitta sordida. The sequence continues at coordinate 261,666 of WEKX01008672.1, read as the reverse complement.
TGCAAGAGCAGTGTGGTGCCTAGAAAAAACATCACACTTGCTGGGATTGGAAGCATTGCTCTCCAACAGTTCATCCTGCCCTCCTCACTAACTGTGCAATTCAGGGTGAGGACAGATCAATGGACAGCATGTTTTATCTTTCCTTTAACAAACAACCCAACCAAAGGTAAAAGATCAGTTACATCCCTAGGCTAGAAAAAATTGCCTTCATTTTAAAACAAAGCCAGAAAATTGTAAGTCACTGCTGAATTTTATGTTCAAAAGCTTTTCTTTGAGAAGTGAAGTGTAACCAGATAAAAGTGAATAACTAGACAAATGCCTTTCCCTCTTCCCTTGCTGCCAGGCTGTTCCCCCAGCAGACTGACTCATGAGAGCCCTGCCTGGCTGGATACCACCACACCAGCTTTTTGGGAGACAGCTTGGAATGATCATTCCTAAAAATTCTTATTCCACTCAAACAGAGGGTGGAGGACAGCTGAGTCCATGTGTTCAGGGGGATGAAGGTCACAGCCCATCCCTTGTCATGGTAGTACCCAAAGCCCCAGCTCCGAGCCAGCACATGCAGAGCACTGGGATGAGCACAGGGCTGAGCTGCTGCAGCCAGACATCCCACCTTGCTCCCTCAGCACCAGGGCAGGCTCATAGTCCCACCATACCTGTCATCCATACCCAGGACAACTATTCCAGCCTCCTTGACTCCTCAGGCATATCCTTATTGCTCAGTAATACTCAGTTGATCCCTGCACAGCAAAGTCGATGAAGGGGCACCAGATATTCCACAGACAGGGTCTTCTGAAACTGCATAAGAAAATCTTATCTCCCTGATTAGAGTGTCTTCCTGCAGACCAACATGACCCTAACGCTCACATACATCTGAAAGATGTGCCTTTGGCATCAAAACACTTTTGAGGTCTATCTAATGACCATTGTCCATAAGGAAGGACACTTATTCCACAGAATTGTTAATCCCTTCAAGGAGGAGAGCAGAGGAGGGATAATACCTGGGTTTACCATTGTGGCAAACAGCTGCCAAATTCATCACTCAGAAGTTTGCTTGTGATTTATTAAATAATAACATCTAGAAAAGACATTATAGATGCAGGGTCTTTTCTTTGCCAGTTGATTTTAATGTTATCGATTATTCTCTAAATCAGTTGTTGTGATTTTGCTCTGAAGCAGTCTTTAGGCAGAGGTACCAAAAGCAGCTTCTCAATTTGTAGCCACAATTTTTGCTTCAGCAGTTCCTAGCCAGAAAAACCCTGTCTTTTGTCTATACCAGTAAAACCAATTTTTATATGCAAAAATGCAAGGCAATTTTAAATGTTTCTAGAAATCATCCCTTACATGAATGTGGGTACTTATATAAACACTTGATTAATCCATTCCAGTTTTGAAGTTTGATTGTGAATTCACCTTATACAAAAGGATAGAGGAACTTTGTCAACACTGGGCTTTCCTTCTATTTTGAAATATTAGCAAGTTATTTAATGACTTGCTACGTTTTCCCTTTTATTCAGTAGAACACTACTCAATTTTCTAGCATTAGTGCCCAAGCACTTAGAGCTGCACACAGAAAGAAAGAGCCCATGTCTTAGCCGCAACACATTTCTCCTCCTGGAGGACATTTTTGGCAAGGTACCTGAAAGTATCAAGCTGCTTTCATCAAAGGGCCTGGTGACAAAGCAAATTAGTACCTCTGAAGGTGTAGGCCAAAACAAATACTTACTAAAACCAATAAAAAATTGATATACAATGCAGGCAGGTTGTGGAGTTGCCCATTATAGGATTGCAGAAGTGACTAGTTTTAGATAAACAATCCCTCTTCCCCAATCTTTATGATATTTGCAGCCTTTTTCTGCCTGTTCTGAAGAGTTTTAGCTCCACAAGGGCTGGAGGAATCACAGAATATTCTGAGTTGGAAGGGACCCACAAGGATCATCTAGTTCAACTCTTAAACGCCACCAGAAAAAGGAGCTTTAAACTTAAAAGCACTTCAGTTCATACTCCAAGAGCAAGCACTGTGTTCTGAGTGCCTCTGCATTTGCTTCTCATGCTGGAGAAAGCAGATACCCTCTGTGGTAATGCAAGGGTAACCCAGAACATCTTCACTCTGCACTGAAGCATCTCTGAAGCCATTTAGAGATCTGCACCCCAAGAAAGATCACTGAAGACACCACCTTAGCCAGCCCACCACTCTTGGTGTGTCTAAGTCACACCAACAGCTCAGGAGGGTCTGGTATTGCCAGCAGCCTCTCAGCTGCTTTCCTTTGTCTGAAGCTCTTTCCTTCCCTTTGCACAGGATGCTCAGGGATCGGCCTGTGCAAAGCTGTGGTTTGCTGACAGCTGCACTGGGAATTTCCTCAGTTGCAGCTTTGGGCAGCTCTTTGCAGAAGTTAACAATGTGTGGCTGCTTCAGCAGCCAGCTCCAACACCTTCCTCAGAGCCTCGCTCTCCCCATCCCTGTCTTCTGGATGTAAGGTCTCAGAGTCAGCTGCCTGAACAGACAACTTGAGGCTTCTGGTTCCTGCTGGCCATGGTCACACCACATGCCAAGACAAGTTGCACATCCCCCAAATGTCCACACCAACTTCCTTGTGCAGAGACGTCCATAGTGAGTGGCACCAGATAAATGTTTTCCCAGCCACGGCAAAGGAAGGAAACAGGTGGTGGGAGTCTAGGAAGAGGGAGGTGGGTCCAGCCCCTATCCTTTCCAGCTGTAAGTCCTTGAATACCAGACTAATAAGCAATTCTAGGAATGTTCCCTTCATGAAATGCGCTCCATCTATGTTCTCTCCATTAGGAGTGATGATATCAGGAGCAGATGAGCTTCATTCATGACCTAGAGGTGTGAATGCCTTTTCCCTGCAATTTTTGCTGTGTCAGGCTGAGCTGGCATAACCCAACCCAAGCAGGTAATGCCACTCTACACTACATACCATGACACAGGTCTCAGAACATCTCTGCTAGACTGATGATCCCTACTGTGATATCCCCTCCTAGCATCCTCTCCTGACTGAGCACAAAGCTTCATGGCTCATCTGTTTTGACTGGGGAGTCAAAATGCAAGGCCAGCACTGACACAACAGTCCCGTCATCCTCCAGACACCCATGGTCCCTCTTCCCCCTCTCCCAAAATATCACCTCCTTCCCACTCCTGCCCACACAGGGCCTCTGGCTCTGTTGTCCTTTACATATGCACCCCTGAGCCTCTCTGTCCTGCCTGTTCAATGATTAACTTCTGGAGCTCCAGATTTTAGAGCTGGGAGTTACTGCTGTCCCATAGTAAATAACCACCCAGCCTCAGGGGAATATTTCTGTCTCAAAACTGAATAAAGTGTTGTCAATTTGAAAACAAGAGACCAAGGGATAGTTCCCTAAGATTAAGGAGGTCCAGGAATCAAACTCAGCTCTGGAAAAGCCAACAAGCCCTGTTATGGCCAGTCATTCAAAACTCCAGTTTGTCAGGGGCTAACACCACCTACATTGAGGATCATTCCTTTGGTATGGGCCCTCATGGTCTGAAAGTTCCGTATAAACCAATTCCCAGCACAGGAAAGCTCAGTGGCACTTTCTAATGGTGCTGCTTTGCCAATTTTCTGACAAGAGCAGACTCTTGCCAGTGCTGAGTATATTGTACTGCCAGCATAATTTATTGTTAGTGGTGGGGCTGAATGGGGGCTCCAGCACCTTTTCACCATCCCTGGGCCATAGAATCTGCTGCAGGGAACCCTCCAGCTCGCCCAGCAGTAACTTGAGCTTACTTCTCCCTTGCATAAATCATCCCGACACTTCACATCCTCTCCCCAAACCCAGGATTTTGTTCCAGACCTGGGAAACAGTAAAAAGCAATCAAACAAACATTTCAGAGTCAGAAAAGGTGTCTGCAGTGGATGTAAATCTGCAGATTTGCTGGAGCTCTCTTACTTCATAAGAACCAGCTCACTCATCTTAAGCTGATTCACTCTCCCACTCCTATCTCTGCTAATCTAGAGGTATTGCCTCTCTAAGCCTTCAGAGAAAAGAGTTAGACAAGATTTTAGATTTGTCCCTAGAGATAATCTCCAGGAACTCTTTTTAATCCCTAGAGCATTTTGCAAACCAGCATGAGTGTTACACTGCGATTACATTGGAGGCACAGGAATGAAAGAATAAGGAGCTTTGGGTACTTGGGAGAGTCTAAATATTATTTCAGTCTTGTGCCTGGGGTATTAAACCAGCTCTGGTAAAGGCAGTACATTCACAAGACACAGAGCTGTGCCATAGAGTAACAATTTCTGCCCCAGGGCAGAACAGCTTCTTCAGCTCAGCATTTGCTTCAATGAGTTCAGCATCTCTTCTGCCAGGGGTAAGTGGACCTGTTACCTACTACAGATTGTTTCTGGAGATGCCACCAATCCCTTTTCATAGCGTCACACAGCGGGGACAAACTTCTAACAGCCCAGGGACACAGTCTCCCTGCCTTCTGTGCAAGAGGCCAAAACCGCATACCTGAGTGATGGGAAAGAACCACCCAGTAAAAATCTTTGCCAGCTAAATTGCCATGTGCTCATCTCCTTTGCATCTACAAGTGCCTGTGCCTGGGAAGCCTCCCAGCACTGGGGCAGTGCAGTCACTCTATTCCATTGCAATGCCTGCCTAGAGTCCAAGGCACTGCTCAAATCACAGGTCAGTGGGAGCTGCAGGGATCCTCTGCCTCTGCGAAAATATATTCAGGCTAAAAGCAACTTCAAAAAACACATGTTTAACCTGGGCTCTTATCTTTTATCCCTTTAAATATCCAAGCGACCACTTTTGCAAGCCTGAACTCCAGCTACATTTATTTCCCTCTTTCATCCCAGCTGCAGCTCCTCAGAATTTATCTCTATGGTTAACTTCCCCTTTCATAATATTAGCACAGTTGAAGCACTTGCTTTCCTGTTGCAGGCAGTGATTATATAGCAAATTAACCACAAGCTGTTCAGTCCAAGTCCAGCAGTTGGAAAGATGCTCCTCTGAGTAATGGTTTGTGTAGTTGATGCTTTCATCTGTAATTTGCATTTGTAATAAATGCAGAAATAAAAAATGGAGGCTATGTTTTAAAGAATAGCCAGCTATGGCAGGGGCAGGCAGGCAAGTTGATGGGGAGGGAGAGTCCTCAGGGGTTTGGAGGGCTGTGTCCCAGGGCAGCACAGGCAGGGGGCTTACACACACATACTTCTCCCACACAAATCATGGGCTTCCTGCCCACCCTGATTTCACACAAGGAGAAGGGGCACAAGGTATTACAGCAGAAGTCCTTGCGTGGCTTGTACTAACAACAACACACCATCAGTTTCCACCATCAGGCAGATGCCCGTACCTGGTGATGCAGAGACACACAGCAGGCAACCCAGCTCAAGTCTTAACGTGCCCTGTGACACCCCTGCTGGTGACGGGGGTCTCATGCCCCCTCTACAAGACCCGTGCTGGCTGTGTCCATGCTGCTGAGAATCAGGGAAACACCCGAGCCAGCTTTGCTGAGCTCCAATCTGAGGGAATTGGGTCAATTCAAGGGCATAAAGCTCATCTGGGGCAAGATGATCCCAGCAAGGTGCAAAACAGCCAAGCTGCAGGTCAAGCACTGCATTGACATGACAAAGTTGCCCAGCATTGCTGCCACCTCACACACACCCTAAGACACCAAAGCATGGTGACAATTAACCAGAGGCCAAGTTGAACATAGAGCTAAAACACTGTGGGGCAAATGGTGATGCCTAGAAACAGGAGTCCTGTACCAGTGTTCTGGCTAAGGGACAGTACTGGAAGGAGAAGAGAAACTCCAGAGTGCCTTGCAGACCCATCATGGTGCCACATCATTTGTGAGGCCCTGGAAATGCATCTGGGGAAGGAAGGCTCTTCTGTGACACCACTGGTCCCATCTTTGCCTCTCACCCATCTCCTCAGTAACTGTTTAGCACTTCTTTGATCCCAGTTTCTCAAGTGTAAAACAGGTCATGGTGCTAAGCCAGCACTAAAGAAGCACACCAGGACATGAATAAACACCTGTGCCAGTGACTGCTGCTGTCACAGCATCCACACAGGCTGCCAAAGCCAGGGCAGCACCAGCCCCTTCATCCCTCCCTCTCTCCTTTTCAGCACTTCAGCGAGCAGCTGCCCTCTTCCATGTTATCCCACACACTGGCTTGGTGGTCCCTCCCTGTATTTACCACTCAACACAGGACATAATCAGTACTTGTGCACCTGCCTCAGGGAGCTGCACTCTGCCAGCTGGGGAATAGGGTCCCTGTTAGGTGAAGGTGGTCACAGGATCACATGGGTGGCTCTTGGGAGATGCTCCTGCTTATCTCACCCATAAATCCCAGGTTTTGGGGCACACACCCACGGTCTCTCAGCTAAGGAGAGAAGGGAGAACAGCAGACAGCAGATTACATCTTTGCCCCATGGACAGCAGCAGACAGGCAGCCACAAGTCGTTTCCCATCACTGGCTGCAGGTGTGCTCAGCCCACGCAGGTGTATGTGCACAACCCTGGGGCTGCTTCATGGGACTGTTCCCATGTTCAGGACATGCAACTCCTGCTCATTTGCTGAAGTAGCATAAGGAAAGTAGTACCTCTTCCTAGAAAGGACACCAGAGTGAATGCAAAGTAGCTGCCCGTGACCTTTTCCACACAAAAAATACAAACCCAGCTCACTGTTTAATTAACTAAAAAGGAAAGACCAGGAGAGCCAGTTTCTTAACAAGATTTTGGAACATAATTATTTGCTACAATTAGAAAACTGAACACTGAAATATGAATCAACTGAAGATGTTCCCTTCCAAGGCTTCAGAGAAGGCCAGCATTTAAAAGCTGATTTTTCTGATTTCAGGGACCAACTTTATCTTTGCTTCTGTGGAGCAGTGAGCACGTATTTCAGCACTGTCCTGAAGTTGTTACTTAATCGTCATATAAGTAGATATTTCATAGAGTTACAGAAAATATGAGAGCCCTCATAAACGAGCAACCCCCAGATCACTCTGCACAAGATTTGAACCTCCCTTGTAAAACAAAAGCCTCTTTCCACAGTGATGCTCAATTTCAGTCAGCCGTGGGACATGTTCTGCCTTCTCCCCAACTTGGTTGCAACAGAGCAGCTTAAAATGCTGAAATTGCTCATCTTTCTGGTCCCCTCCCTGGCCAAACATACAAACCCCCAGGCTCAGAAGGTCCTGAAGCTTTTACAGACTTTGAGTTGATATGAGCTGAGTGGAACGCTTCTACTACAGGGAATTCAGGCAGAGCAAAGCAGGTATTTGTGGGATGTGCCTCCTGCACAGAGAAAGAGGTTCTTCATCCAGACACCACCCTTGGTGGCCCCATATTTCAGTTCTACACAAAGCTCTCACAGACAACATTCCTTCCTCCTAATCTGCAGCTTTCAGAGGTCTCATTCTGGGGAGCTCCTGCTTTGCTTGTGGCCTTGACAAGTCAGGGGCAAAAACGAGGTACCTGTGCAGGGGAACAGAAGAGACATGGGAAGGGAACTGTCCTAAGAGGCCTCTGGGGGCACCCCTAAAGGAATAAAGGTAAGAGATGGATGAACAGCATATGCACAGGAGGGAAGTTACACACATTGCACAGAGGGGAGAAGGGGAAAAAGAAGATTGAATCTTCCTGGAGACCAGTGAGATTCTATAAACATAATCAAAATGTAATAGAAACTTTTTGGAAATGCTGTTAGAAGGAGAAAGCATCAATCTTCATGGAACTCCACTCAACAGGCTTTCTCCAGCTAATCAATCACGGTCAAGACATGGGCCGTCCCATCTGTCTGTGCAAGGGACCAGGAGGAGATTGCAAAGTGCCTGGGCTGGAGCTACCATCTCAGTACCAGGCAATTCATCATGCAGGAAGAGAAGGGGGGAGAAGGGAGAGAAGGAAAATAATGTATAACACTAATAAAGTTTCTCCCCCCTCCTTCGTTCCCAACCAATTTTTCGTAAGGGAGCCCAATCCAGAGCGGTTGTCAGCAGGGGGGTGGGAAGGGGGGATATGCACTGGGGAGGACTCTGGTTACAAGATGCACTCCAGTAAACAGAGACAAAGCCATCATCTGCATACCAGCCCCTCAGCACAGCCCATGCTGCCACCCCAGCTGTTGGCAGCCGCACAGAAGCAAGTCTGCACCCCAAAGGGCTGGTGTCCCTCTGCTCTAGAGTTGGGGAGGACACAAGCAGGGATAGCATGATGGAGAAATGCGGAGGTGAGCTCAAGGGAGCCTCATCAGCTAGTGCTGGGTGGGGAGGCCAAACCTCTGCATGCAAACAGCATATATTTTCGCCTAGACACTGTCATTTTATTTCATTTTTAGTCCATCTCCTACAAAGAGTTAAAGGACTTGCAGCACGAAGCCTGTTCCACCTACAGCAGAGGGTTTTCCATGTTACATTATACCAACATGTATATGCAGTGTGGGGACTGACACTGCCAAGAGGGAGAGCCCTGCACTTCACTCAAACGCTCACTGGCTTTTGGCTGCTGTCCCAGTCCTCCCTGTGCAGTCTCCCTTCCTTCACCAGCTGCTCATCCGTCCCCCTCATGCTCACACACCCTGTCCAGAGGGCACACAAGCAAGGAGCTCCAGCATGTGCCTGACTCCAAGAGACTAAATCCATCCCTGTATGAACAGGCACCATCTCCCCTGTTAAACACACCTGGTAACAATGGAATGCAGCATCACTCCCTTTCCATCCACCCTCCTCCTTTTAAGCCTTGAAGGTTTCTCCTCCTGGAGTTCTAAAGACAGTAAGTATCTGGGACCATCCTTGCCAGTGCTGGTGATTTTAGGTACCACTAAAATGTCCATATACAATACAGGTTTAACATATTCTATGCTACTCTTCGCATCATCAGACCTTAAGGACTCATCAAAACTCCCCTCACATTTACAAAGAAGTACTAAACCATCACAGGCTTTTTTCAAGTACTCCTTTGACCCCAGTGGAGGCTCAAGCCCAGCTCCCTGCATTTCCAGTCCTTCCCCTGGCATGGATATGAACATAACACTGAGTCCTGTATAATTGTTGTTTTTTTTTTTTGCTTATTTTAATTACACAATTGTTCTTCCCATTAGTGTTTTGGCCAACTTTTTTAGAGGTTTTTGTACATTCAGCACGAGGTGAACAGAGAACCCGTACAGATATGCTCACATCATGTGCTTAGAATAAAAGGCTGCTTGAAATAGAAAACCAATAGGAAATTATGCCCTAAACATTTTTTGTTGCCCTAAATTTAATCTCATGGATTGCCTGGACCCTACAGGTAAAATTCAGAAAGTGACAATAAGTAGGCAAGAGTTATTTTTTCAGAATATTTATTCTTCCAGAGCTATGACGACCCCACACCTTCCTGTAAATGTCAAAATTCTTTCTTTCCTCTATGGATAAAAATAAATGCCACTTAAACATGCAGAACACAGGAGTTTAGCCTCTACTGTAAGTGTAAATATAGTAACAAATTAAGTAGAAACACCTAGTAAATAATGTTGACATCCCTGAAGGGGAAGTTGCTTCAAATTTAACTCTTAAAGGCTGGTCTGTGACCAGGTGGCAGGGAGTCTTAGTTTAACTGTTCTAAAGTGTTTCCTTCAGGGTGTCAGTTCCCACTTGTGATGCTATTTTTCCTCTCTGTCAAAGTTTGCTTCTTGCCACCCTCCTTCCACCAGCCCATGTATGAGGTCCACTATACTGAATTAAGGTAATTTCCCACCCCCCCCCAGCTC
>WEKX01008672.1:142569-251909 GCA_013390025.1 Pitta sordida | reverse complement strand
GCTCTCAGTGTCATTTTAGAAGGCTACCACCATCAAGCCCTGCATAAAGACAAGGCAGGGATAATTGCTTGAACCAGACCTCCCAGTTGTCCCTCAAAGCCTCATCTCAGAGGGCACAGAAGCCTGGAGGCTTTCTTCTCTGACCCCAAAAGTCTAGTAAAAGTCTCTGGGAAAACAAACAGCCAACATGACCATTGCTCTTAGTTAGGCAACAAGAGAACACACTTTAGCATAGAGAAACCAGAGAGGACACAGAGCCCCAGCATAACTCCTGCCCTTCAGAGTGCAACATCCTCCCCCCCAAGACTGTACCTCTTCTAAAGATCTGTCCTTCCTCCAGCTCCTTCCCAAGGCAAGCCAACTCATTATGCTGCATTAACTCCTTTATATGTCATCGCACTCCTCCCTACACCTGGAAGGAGCAGGAACAGTCTCAGGTGGCCCCAGACCTCCTGCTAGTCTGGGAGAATTGGGAACAGCAGGGTGGGTGTCTGTAGAAGGTCTCTGCATCCCAGGTGAGCATGATTCCAATTTGCCAGCCCAGAATGGCCAATTTAGGTAGCAGTGTTAGGGTCAGGTTTCCTGCAATAATGCTCTCCTTTAGTTGATACACCCTTTTCTCAAACTATAACCTTCCTAAATACCATGAACATAAATGACCTCTGGTGCAAGGTTTACCATAATGGTAATTGAGCTGTGGATTTTTAATAGTAACCTCCTGGATTTTCCACTTGTCTTCTTGATCTGTTTTATATGTTCAGGGTCTGAAACTTCTTCAGACTGTTTATATCAAGTCTGACCATGACCCTCACTGTTTCTCCAGGCCTCTATCTCCTAAATTGCTGGATGCATCCAAACTTTGGGGTTTTCAAAGGGTTCCAGGGATTTTTGGCAATGTGATATGACTTCCACATACTTGCTGAGGGATGGGGATAGCTGAATCCCTTTGGTAAACTCAGGCATTTTATTTCTCAACTCAACGTGGGCAGCAAAGGTGCAGATCCCATCCTGGTGGAAGGACCCAAAGAGTGACATGGGGTAACAGGAAAGAAGCTCAGTATTGAAAGTCAGGATACTTATTACCTCACAGAAAGATGGGAGAAGAAAATACATCATGTAAATTGCTGGAGGAATTTAAATACTCAAAATAAGTGTGCTCAGAGCATTGGAGGATCTCCAGGCAGTGTCGGACTTGGATCCAGAAGGAAGCTTCCAGGGCAAGAGAGGGAGATAATTTCTCAAGCCCAGCCCAAGCCACCCTCATGCAGAGACGTCTCAGGCGAATTCTTGTCCTGTTTTTGCAGGAAGCCAAATAGCCAAAAAAATCCCATGTTGTTTAAAGATTATCTAGATTACATGGAAGACTATGTTTTTACATTATTGTTAATAAAGCACACAAATAATTAATAAATGTTAATTTGTCCCCAAGGGTTTCCCTTTTTCGTGCTTATTTTTGCGTTATAAATGACATCCATTTTCCACAACTCACTAAACTGGTGGATGAGGAAAAGAGTCCAAAAGAAGAGCCATACGTATTCCTCAAGGGGAAGAGCAAGCTGTTGTTCCAATCAAGATGTATCCTGACAAGTCAAGTTGGTGAAACCCATTAATTAGCACTTTTGGAAACAGTTGCAAAGTTAATTATTCTTCTTTGAGATGAAAGAAAGCTAATTTCTGGCATTTGCTTTGACAGTGACACGCGCTAACATTTTTAGAGTTGACATCCCTCAAGATAAATGATGTTCTGAAGTGTGCATGCAAACATTTTGACTGGGAGCTACTGTGGTAAGCTGATGGCACTGGCACCTCTTACTGCAAATATTTTGCATCTGCTGGGATTGTGATCAAAGTTTGGAGGCTGAGAGGAGGGCGGGGAAACTTAATTTCCAACTTCAGGGAGGGTGTGGGTGACTGGCTTTGGATGGGAGGCAATAACATTGCACAGGCAACACAATCTATTCTATCTAGCTAAGACCAATAGGGAATGTAAAGCTGGTTAGCTAACTGTGTTAGCAAAAAGAGACTCGTCTTCATACCATTGGAACTGCTCTGTTCAAGTATCCTCTCCTCTTCATGGGTTTGTAGTAGCAGATGAAACAGAAGATCTCCAAAAGGAAGTTCTCTCTTTGTACAATCAGGTGTCAGTATCAGCTCATGTGTATTTGAAAAGGTAAGATTGGGGATGTGGAAACTCAGTAAAATTCTTGTGCTAAACCCCAATGTCCTCGCTGGGAAGAACATCAGTGTGGTTTTGGTTTTAGACCTCAAAGCCTTTTTGCAATTTTGGAAGCTGCCTTGATCTTGTCCTGCATATACACGGGCAGTGAGGGGAAGGGTTTATCTGTAACTGAAGTTATTTAGGCCTCCTATTAAGAGTGCCTTCTGATCCAGGATTGCATCAGAACTCCCAGTCCAATAAAATCCAAATATATACCTGAAACCTGGCCTTTTCCTCGCAAATTTTAGGGAGTTACAAATCCTCCTTTTTCCGCTCCATCTCTTTATGTCATTGGCATGATTCCATGACCGATCCGGGTTGATATCTAGGACTCTGGATTTTCAGTTTCAGTCGTCATTTCCAAAAGTCTGAAGGATTGATGTGAGGTCAGTGAGGACAACACGCCTAAAATGCAGGAACTGCTGTACACAGGAGCTGCATTGCTGGGAGAACACATTAAACCAGAGCTGCTATTTGGAGAATCCCAGAGTGACAAGCACTGGGAGAGAGCAAAATGCCTAACCTGAGAAGGTCAAAATTTTCATGATGGGTTACAGAACACGCTGCTCCTCTGAGCTGTGCCTGGCTTGGGGACACAGTGGGCTGACCTGACAGTGGAGGATGCTCTCCATTACATCCCCTCAAATGTTCTCAGCTCAAAGCACTTTGGAGCAATCTTGCTCTAACAGACAACCCTTAATAAATGATCAACCCAGTGTATCATCTGGAGGCCAAATCACCACTTTAGGAACCTGTTGCTCCTTTGATAAGATTCTTCAAAAATAATAAGTACAGGCAAGTACATGAAGAAAGGAAATTAGTGCAAGAAAAAGCATTTAATTTGCTTTTCAATCAGCATGTGAGGGAAAAAATTGAGCTAGGAAGGTGATCTAAAGGACTCCTTAGTTGGTATGCAATGCACAGGCAGCAAGGCAATCAAGGATGTGGAAACACGAGTTCAGAGGGCTCGATCCAATGTGGGAGGCAAACCCGACCTTTTCCTTCAGGGAGCCAAAAAAGAGACAAGTGCTAGCATGTGTATCTTTACAGACGGGCTTGCTAGGCTGAGACAGCTTAGTAAGGACAAGACACAAGAAAACAGAAAACAAATAATTAAATAAAACAATTTGTCCGAGCAGCTCTCCGTGTTGTGAGGAGCAGGGAGGTGGCACTCCTGAGCCGAGACTCGTCCTCCGGCAGATCTGCCGCGCTCCTCTTTGCATATTCCTCCCTCGTACATTATACTTATTGCTGCACAAATTGCAGGGATTATTTTCTCTTAACTGCTAATGGTTTTAGAGACTGTAATTGGGGGTAGTGCCTGGTAATTTAGTGCCAGAGGGGATGGTACCTGTATGGGAGATGAACTTTTTTCTGGGGGCATGCGGGCAGGAATACTGGGAGAGGAAGGGATCACTTACCAGCTCCACATTTTTCTGTGTTATACTGGAAGGTTTAAGACCTTAGGAGCACTTTTCAGTCACTGTAAGCAGAAAATGATTTTTTCATCTATCAATAAATTAACTTTATTCTGTCTCTTTTTGCAGCATTTGTGATAAAAACAGGGTTCACTTAACAGCTGTAAGTGGAAAGATTTAACTCTATATGGTAAAGAAAAATCAAGGATAAAACCATTTTTACTTATTATGGCTGCTGCTGTGTTGGGTTATGCCCTGAAATTATTACTTTTAAATATGCTGTCTGATAATTTGCCCCATTTATTTAAATATGATTTTAATCAGGATATTTATCAGCCTTGCATTAGAGTATTAGTGGTTGATTTATTTAGCAATGCATATATTTATTTACATTTTAGCTTCCAAGTGAGTCATTCTTCTGACTTTGTAGTCAAAGGTTAAACGCTTGATCCATTCTGGGGCGGACACAATATGTGGAATAAACAAGTACAGGGAAAGTACAAGCTGTGAAAAGCAGGATTAACTCTACAACCCTAACAGGCAACACTCATTCCACGTTGCAAAACCAGTCTGTACAGTAATACAATTCTTGTACCCCCAGATAAGCAAATTACGTACTGTAATTCTTGTGGCAGGGTGAGAAAAGAAAATAAGTATTATATTCGAGAGGGGGAAACAAAGGTAAGAGAAGGAAATATAGATGCTGCTGTGGTTGAAACCCTTTGAAATGTGAAGTTTGGTCCAGAATATGGAAAGAAAATAAAACCACCCTGAGATATATTGTGATTATTTATTTTCTCAGGCCTCTTAAATCCATGTCTTGGTGTGTGGAGGGCATTTTGGGCTGTGAGGACCCGTGTTGGTCCAGCAGCAGTGAGTTCTGACCGGCAGCACGTGTGCGGCCACCTCTGCCCCTGTCACCCCACTGGTCATTTCTACCTACAGTTCAGCTTCACACTGTCCTCTCCCTCTCCTCTTCCCAGGTAAAGTATAGCAGGATTTTGTTTAAAACATTCCCTGAAGCAGGACACCTAAATGATGCTATGATTCTATGATGGCCCTGCTGTCACAAATCTTAGTTTGCTGACACCCTGGCTCCTACAGGTTTTCCTTGTAAACTAGAGGTTTGGGAAAGTTGGTGGGCGCTCTCCATAAGACGAGTGAGAATCAAACTGGAGATGTGCAGGCAGGAAGAGAGAATGGGACTCCTGAGCTCCAGCCTGACACTGCTATATCACGATGATAATAGTCCCCTTTGGGAATATATCAAGGTCTATTTATCAATGTTTGCAGAGTGCTTTGGGATCCTTGAACAAGGTGCTCTGAGGCTTATGATAAATGGCCTTCCTCACACCGGGCTGTGGTGGCAAACATGTTCCTGTTCTACAGTTCTAGAAATAAACCTCAACATTTTGTTAATCTGGAAGAGATTTTTTACTTTATATATGCATATTTTCATCAATACAGTTCTAGTAATTAACTGTTAGCCAATTTGTGTACCTTTTCTCTCTGACTAATTTATTTCTAATTAACAGAGATAAAGGACTGTATTCTTTATTAGTGCAGAGAGCTACTTATTTCTACTTGTATAATTGCAATCATGTCTTGGCTCTGATATGGATCCTGCTCTGCTGGATAAAAGGTAAAGAAGTAAAGAGCAGAGAAACTCAAATCCCTCTCACTGGTCTCCTGTGCACAGAATTTAATGCTTTGGAGGGAGAGTTTTTCTGTTGAAACCACCTCATTGGGTTGTGTGTGACCTTCCCTTATTGCATACACAGAATCGCAGAAGGGTTTGGCTTGGAAGGCACTTAAAGCTCATCCAGTTCCAGCAGCTTGACATGGACAGGGACACCTTCCATTAGCCCAGACACATTAACTGCAGACCATCCTCTCTTTGGGGATCTTGAAACCAGCCCTTACATGTCTGGAAAATGAGGGTTCATTAGGGTTGGTTCCTCCAGGTGAGTATCAGCCCAGCTAGACAGGTACAAGGATCACATATGGCCCGGAAGGGCTTGAGAATTATTTTTCTCTAGGCTGCTTTGATTCCTTTAGGAACGTGTTCACTTCTCCGTGGTGAGGCACAAACCCACCTGGCAGGGATGAGCCCTGGATGCTAACAGGGGACAGCCAGGCAGCTCCCACACTCAGCCCCACTGCTGGGCTGGCTGTGTGAGGGGGAGCGGCCACCATTGGCAGCTGGTGAAAAAATTCCAAATGGGCAAAATCACCCAAGGTATCTGGAGTGGAGGAGGAGGTGGCCACATGCACAGTGCTTGGCTGGGATCCCGATAGCAGCATCAACAGGGGCTGATTTCATCAGACACAATGGAGGCACTGAGGTGTAAATCAGGAATAATCTCACCAGTATGAAAGGGAAGTCAGTATCGGGCAACATTGGAATTGGCTTGTTGAGTGACAGACATCCCTTGCTTTTGGTCCTCTGGTAAAAGACCAGTTTGCAATACACTGCAACTTCTTTCACAAGGGAAAAAAAGAAAATGCCTCCCTGATTTTCTTGAAGGGACTCAGAGATAAAGACTGATCACATTTTGCAGTAATTGGACCTTCATATCTATAATTGCATTGATTTCTCCTAAGTTTCAGGCATTGACTCTGGTGAGTGAGAGCATTGCAGCAGGGCATGCCTGCCAAGAATCCTTCTGCATTTGGGAGGTGTCAGGCTGGGAGGCTACTGTAGTTTGGTAACTGGCGTTGCAAATTGTTTTATGAACAGTTTAATGCATTTAAGAGGGTAATAATTTCAGATCCTACCATACGATTTGTTGCAGTGGTGCAGAAGCATATCTAAAAACTTCCAGGGTGAAGGAAGATAGGGGAAGGGGGGGGGGAGAAGAAGGGAAAAAGGAGGGAGGGAGGCATTGTAAGGGGTTGGAAAACTTAATTGTTTTAATCATGCTTGATATTACACTGTGAAATTATAATTAACTTAAGAACTCAGTCAAAACCGGTTAATAACTGTGGTGAAACGTGGCTGATTTGAAGTGGTACATGGAGGAGAGAGGAGATGAAGGCAGCAAACTGCTGAGCTTGACCCTTGCCAGCTGAAGCAGTGCAAGGGCCCCCAGGCAGTTCTGAGGCTCTGCTCAAGCAGGGACTAGCACTCACATCATCAGCTAAGCTGCTATCACAAGTGCTTACACTCCTGGTGGTGGACTGGGAAGCATTTTCCGAAGCAGGTTCATAAGCAAGTTACCCTGCAGATGGATTGGGGAAATTGAGGTACAGAGAGGGAAAATGATTAGTGAAATGTCAGCATACTCTGTACGGGTGTTAGATGGTGAGTTGGACTAGATGATCCTTGTGGGTCCCTTCCAACTCATAATGTTCTGTGATTCTGTGTGATTCTGTGATACCACTTCCAGAGTCAGGGAAAGAGAAGGCAGCTGATGGGAGGAAGGATCAGGCCTGACTTTCAGCCTGTGCTTATGTAGTTCTTAAACAGGAGCCTCTGGAGATTACTCAGTTTGTTTTTTAAACATTTTTTTTCTTTTCCTCATCAGAGGGTAAATTTTTTCCAGCGACTCTTGCTGTCAGAAAAAATGCAGCTCTTAAAATGAGAGTGCACATATGGGGGAATCCCAGACTTCTTCATCCATGTAGCTTTATTAAAATACGTATCTGGGAATATAGGTAAGTGGGAACAGAGTTAGAGCTGTGTAGTCTCCATTGTGCATATGGGTATAAAAAGGGTTAATGAACAAGCAAGCTGGGACAACAAGAGTGTCTTGATGGTATTAATATCCCGAAATACATATATAGATGTGGACAGAGCTGAACCCTACAGGAGGCTGATAGTGATAAGGGCAGTGACACTGCAACTGGTTACGAGGACTGTAGCAGAAATATTTGTCACGAGGAAGATGCATCCAGGGAAGCTCTGTGTGTGTGTGTGCCAGATATTGCTGTCACTGGCTGCTGTAGCAGGGCAGCAGCACAGATATTTACAGTCTGGAAAATATATTGGGAGTGCTGGGTGGTGGCTAGATATCAGCATGGACAGAAAAATGGGAGAGGAAAGAATTAAAGTGGAGTATGGGTACAGGTCTGAAATCTCTTCTTAGGAGATGTGTGTCAAATGCCTCAAGTTGATTTGTGGGTAGCTTTTACCATGTAGGTGGTGCAGAGGGAGAAGTGATATTCTGAAATGGGAGCAGTACTCCAAGGTTTGAGTATTTCCCAGGGCCAGGTCAGGTGAAACACAATGCCCAGGGAGCTGGATCTACTGTGATCATCACTACCTCATCAGACTGTGGGCTTTGACCAAGGATGGGGATCAGAGCAGCACAGCTGGGGACAGCTGTAATGTGTCCTGTCAGCTGTGCTCCTTCAGCAAGGTTATAGGGAGAAGAAGAGGAGCTTGTGGCTATAACATGTGAAAATACGGCACCAAAACCAGCTATGGTGCTCTGGGTGGGTGTTCATGTCAACTTTCCTTGTATTGGACTTCAATGCCTCTCTGGGAAGGTGTGACCCTGAAGGAGTTGAGGCACTGGCCAGGCTGGGCTGAGCTCGCTCAGTGCTCATCAACCACCCTAAACCCATCCTTCCCACTAACCCCAAACCCAAGAATAGACCATTGGTTCACAGGATCTTCATGTTGACAACCAGTTCATCCTGCCATCTGTTCCTCTGTGACCAGCGTAACTGGTTTAGGGTCTCCATGACTGTTGTGGTCATGGTACCAGTCCCAGCAGAGCAGTGCTGCAGCAGGGTCAGGATCTTGAGAAAACCAGGCAATTCTGGATGAAGCAAGGACAATTCCATGGCCAAGGCACACCCCCACCTCGGTTACACCAGCTGTGACTCCTGCTCTGCAGCACCCATGGAGCAAAGCACCTGCTGACAGGTGAGGAAGAGTATTTAGAATGTGTTAAGAGCTGGGCAGGTTTTTCCCCTCTGAGACACCTCCAGCATGCTTTGGCCTTGCTGCTCAGCTGCTGGTGAGGAGGTGGAGTGGATTGATTTGTGTTATGTGTTCATTATCACCTTCCGAAAATATTACGAACAACAGTTATTTACTTAGAACACATTAATAATTGGAAACTTCCCTGGAAGTCATCTGTCCATCCACCTCCGTCCTACAATTGCTTTGGTCAGAAATTATTGGTAAAAGGACTCAACTGAAATCAGAAGCCCTAAAAACATTAAAGGGTTTCTTCCCTACCCTGTCTTTTTTTTATTTTATTCACCATCAGTATTTCTGTGACAACTCAGCCCCAGCCGCCCCAGGGGACAGGACAGAGAGACGAGGAGTGGAAGTGCCCTTTGACTAAGCGGGCATTAAATGTTGGCTAACAACCGAGAGACGCCGTGAGACTGGAGAGGGGCGAAAGTTAAAAAGAAAGAAAGAAGAGCTTTTCAATATGAGCATTCATGTAGTTTTGACAGGAGCAATTTATCATGGCTATGAAAGGCGGCTCTGCCTCCAGCGCTGAAAGACAGCCTGGTTAAACTTTTACCTGCCCCTCTGAAAAGGGTGCTGTGCCACAGCCGGGAGGGGACTGCTCCCTACTCCGGTGATGCATCTTTCTGCGGGTCTGGGGGAGGGAAGGGAGGTGGTTCCCAAACAGCTTGTGCCCATCTGTTCAGCACAGAAAGAAACCCTGACAAGGAAGGGGGAGGGAGCGTGTGAGCCAGCAAGCCGGGGGCTTTCGGATACCCGCAATGTGTTGGGAATGCAGCAGTGGAATGGGAGCAAGGCTGGGAGCCGCCCCCCCAGAGATGCTGCAAATTAGCCCTGAGGATCTCACCACCCCCCTTAGCAGCCCTAGGAGATATGAAAACTCATGGAGCAATGCTCTAAATCTGGACAGTGAGGTGACCTGACATTCTGGGTTGTGCATGGTGGGGAGGCAGCAAGTGGAGGGGAGGAAGTGGAGAGAGCGCAGTGCTGGGGTGTAGGACACAGCCAGAGGTGTTGGTGACATCCCTAGTAATTGTTTGGAAGGAACAGGAGAGATTATGCTGAGGGGAAAAAAAGCATAAAAACATACTGCCACAATGTTCAGCTGAGATATTCTTTTGTCCCAGGGTTTGTGACAGGGAAAAGTGTTGGTTCTGTAGCAGCTCATGGCAGATGGGAGCCCAGGCTGGCCGGGATGATGTGCACAGGATGATTTTTTCCATACTCTTGTGTGGATGGAAAAGGTCTTGAAAAAATAATTTTCCACTGAGAGTAATGATCCATCTAAATTAAAGCATTCCACTGCAGAGTGGATTTCATTGAATTTTTCAATGGAATGCCTAACAACTTCCCTAGACATGTTTTTTCCCCCCCAATAATCAGCTGTTTTTAGGCTACGGTGTACTGTATTTTCAATATTTTGCATACTAAAATGATTCTATTTAAATCATTATATTTAACATTGTGTGAAAGAAGCCAAGCAATATCTTAGTAAAATTTTAATCCTGAGCAAAACAAAACTTTCTTTACGCTTCAAAACTTCAAGATTTCCCATTCCCCCCCTCTCCTCATTGAAGATAGAACAATACTTTGAAATCTCAGATGAGCACCCACATCTGACTTTTGCTTCCCTGCACATCCATCAGCACCTGGCCCTGTTGAAGCATAAGTTGGACAATTTGTACAGTTAAAAAGAGGAATCTGCTGAAATATTTCCCACATTTCAGGACAAAATCCAGCAGTGCTGTTTCACCCAAACAAAATCCAGCCACCCCTGTCTGACAGCTAAACAATTCCCTAAGTGTGACGTGGCACACTGAGTCGTCAGGGATGTGTAGCCACACATCAAAGAGCTAAACTCACCTATCTTTAACCATCTCAAATTTAGGCTTCTTTTTAAAGCCATTAATCAGACTACTCTCTAGACATAAGAGAGGGAAAAAGGGATTTACAACTGCAAAAACTCCTCCTTCCCCACTTAAATGCAACGTCTAAAACATGGGTGAATCTAACTGAGAATGAAATTCATCTTATTTCTTGCCATCGGTATGTTTAAGTCCTGTCCAAAAGTTGTGGGTAATTTGATCACACCGAGACAGCTCACAAAAACATAAGTTGTTCTAAAGACTATTCTGGAAGCCCTCAGGCCATGGACTACGACCACACAGAACTGGAAGGAGAAGGGGCATTAAGTGTAGATATTCCCACTAGGCTTTTCATGTCATTAATTGGTGATCTTCTGACTCTGAAATAACATTTTTTTCTCCCTCACATTTCTTATTTCATTATCCCCAGCTCAATACACATCAGTTCAGGATGAGGCAAACTAGTTAGATATATTAGAAACTATTTAAATTAGGGAGAGATGTATGGGTAGTTAAATACTCAGTCTTCTATTCTACCCTAATTACGTATCAAATTACACTCAAATTATATCCAAATATAGATGTAGGGAAGTAGTCCTGAAATCTCCAGGAGATATCAGTGGGAGAAAGGTGAAATGAAACAGGTGTTGCAAGTAGATTTGAACTAATGCAATATGAAAATCATGCAGGACCATAATTTTTCCATTGTGTCCTGTTATTACCAACATTTCCTTAAAATTTCCTTGCAAAGAAGACCCAGTAATGAATGAATTTTCTCCAGGCCTGGAGAAAGCATTTTATTTTACTAACGTGAGAGAATTTTGCCCTTGATTTTAACGTCATTCTGATTCTCATTTGTGACAAAAGGAGTGTTCCAGTAATGGAGCAGGTTTGTCACACTGTCCAGCCACCAGGGAGGTGGTGGGATGATGGATGCCCTTTGAACTGGAAAGAATGTCACAGCCTGGTTTGGAGAGTCTCCAGAGCCTGTGATCATACCCTCGTTCCCCAGAGGAGTTGACTGTCCTCTGTTCTCTGGGAAAGGACACAACACTGCTGTTGCACAGCAGCCAAAGATCCACTGCTGCCAACAGTTGTACCTGGTCCATGCCCTGGCTCTTCACCTGCAGGCCGAGTTGAGAGACCCACTACTTCTCAGCTGGAGAGATATTTCTACCATTAGCTTTGGAAAAAGTAGCAGATGGTCCCTGGAACCAGTTGTCCACCCAGGAGAAATAAGCTGCTAACTCTACAGCTGAGGGAAACATCATCATTCAGTTCCTTCTGTAAGATGAAAAACCCGCTCCAAATAAAAACCCAAACAAACCTCCGAACCTGCCAGTATGATATTTATGGTCTTTGAGGAGCTTGGAATCCAAAATTCACACTTTTACGATGTTAAGAATAACCCTGTGTTGGAGAGTGGTAACAGCAGGTCTGTGAGTGAGAGGAAAAGATTCTCACCTTCCATCTGGGGTGTCCCTCCTATCAGCTGCTGCTGGAGAGACACATGAAAATACATCATAAACAAGGAGATGGTTCCTACTTCTTTATTGCTTCTATATCTAGTATTGGGAGGAAGCCGAGAGTGGCCTGTTAAGAACAGCTGCTTTACACTTGGTGACGGCTACAGTGAGACTGACCTCAGCACATGGTGGAATGTGTCACCAACACCCATTTCCCACCCTGACAGCAGTAGAGACTGGCTTCTGGGTCTTGTGAGAGCGCCCAGTATTAGCTGTGGGCTGCGGGGAATTCTTCCAGAGCATTAATGGATGCAGCATTGGTGTTAGAGTGGACAAACGTCTGCTGAGAATAAGAGAGGCAGAACTTATGCTCTGGCATGGAGGGAAGGACTGCAGGGTGACCCCTTCCAGGTTGTTTTCTGTGATTCTGTGAGTCTATTCACTGAACCTATTAATTAGTTTCAGTGCCAAAGACTGAGGAACGAATGGTGAGAGACTAGGCTAGGGACTGAGATGCAAAGCTGCCCACCAGAGTGAGGACAGAGGGCAGGGAGGATGGCTGCTGAGCATCTCCAGCATGCCACTCACTAGTGCAGGTTTAAAAAGGTGACTTTTTTCCTTGAAGAAGCCAAAATCCCATTTATGAAGCCATGTAGTCAGCAAAGCTCAAGTCCTCCAGGGCATCAAACTGCCAGTGAGAGTGACATTCAAAATAAAGGCAACTGGTTGCTTAAGCCTCAGAAATATTCAGGAAAGAAAGCTGAAAGCGTTGCTGAGGCAGATTCAGAGCTGTAGGCTCTTCTGGGCACTCTGGATCTCTCTGAATCTGTTTTCCTTGAATTGCGTAAGAATTCATAGAGATCTGCCCATTTTGTGATAGACCATGACCTGACCTCCCTGGAAGCCCCACGGGGAAGCCAGAGAGGAGGTCACAGTGAGCTGGATAAGTCCTCTGCCCTGCATTGCCTCTGAAAAGAGAGTAGCAGAGAGGACACTGATACTTAAAGCAATCTAGAAAACCCATGCTCTATTTCCAGCATCTCTTTCATAGGATAATTGCCACTAATCAGAAGTAAATACGCATACATATATTTATACATTCCTGTGCAAATTATATATTTACATGGAACTGACAGACTCAGACATCACAATTTTTCATGTCGTTATGGAGGAACTCAGTTAGCAAATACTAATAAATATTTGGCTTTTGCAAATGAAGCATTTTTTATGTGCTGCACCAACAGGCAGGGCAAGAAACGCCTGCTGGCAGGAAACATGCCTTGCCTTGGCTTTTTAATCCAGCTCCCATTGGGCTGTACTGCCAGTGGGGATGTGCTGTGTGGGTGTAGGACAAGGAGCAGTGGTGTGGTGCAGATATTCTGATCAAAGCCAGGTTTATCGGTGGTTCCAGTTTTCACTAACATGAAAAAGGTCACAGTTGCATGAACTTATTGATGGGCAGAGCAGAAGTCTTGGACACATTGGCATATCGAAATATGATCCTGAAAGTGCATTGGACTGATAAGCTGTATCACTCTTCTCTTGATGGGAAGGTCTGAAACGAGCAGAGTGAGGTTGTGTTTCACTCTGTGTTGTAGAGCCTTTTTGTTTGTTTATTTTGAACATGGTTCCTGCTCCTTCTGCGGCAGCCTGCGGCTTGACATTTGAAATTCAACCTCTAAGTGGCAATGGCTGGGTTGATTGGATACTTAGGTCCCATATTACAGCCTTATTTTCTTGTTGGACACACTTGACTTCTAGAATTATAGGCTTGCTTGATCCACATAGTTCCATTTTTATTTTTAGCACTTACCACTAAAATTTTAGGATGGGAGCTCTATCTTTCTCTGTGTTTTATAATGTCTAACAGAGAGTCCTAGTAGGGCTGAGACTAATTTTTTTGTGCTATAATACTAAAAAGAAACAGATAATATATTGGTTTCTTATATATTATTTTTAAATACCTGATTAAGAAGAAATAGGATCTGAATTCAAGTTAAAGCAAATTTGTTTAAAATATGAATTTTTAATAAAAACACCTTTTCTTTCCTAATAGAGTGTTTTTCTAGCCTCTGCTATTTGTCTTTCTGCTGTGCCTGTCTCTCGTACACTAAGCAGCAGCAGGATCTGGATATGTACACCAAATCCTAAAATGCCAGGCTTGACTTTTCACACTGCTGTCCCTTTGCACATCACAGAGGCACTGCTCCAGAGGGGAAGAAAAAATCTATTTGCATCCCATCGACTGAGTGCTTTAAGTGCTGAAACTAGTAGACCAAATGAGTTTATTAGATTATCATTGCGGAAGTTAATAACGAATTAATTTCTCTTCATGTGACATCCAAAGGCAGTTATTTCAGTGGCCTGTCCATTTACACAAAGCCAAGTATTTGTCAAGTGTCAAACTCAATTCCCATGACCCAGGCCTCTTTAATAATTCTGGATTAGGAATACCCTTAAATGACATTACAAAAATTTTATTCCAAGATGCATTGAGCTCCTGGGACTACTCAGGAATTTCAGGTTAGTGAAGGTTATGTAGTCAGCAAAATCTTGTTGGATATAAGATCTGGAATGGAAGGACGCAATGTTTTTGTGACAGTGGGAAGCAGCATGTAAGGAAGAAGCAGCTGATTTCCAAAAGAGAATCTTCTATTCTCTTTCTCTCCCCTGGAAATAATGCAAAGAGGGTTTATCTGCATTGCAAAATAACTGGCCAGTGTGATCCCCAGCACAGGAAATGCTGTGCTGCTGCTGCAGGAAGAACAGCATGGGTGCTGTGAGGGGTAGGAGGAGGGGGCAGAATAAAGCCATCAGTTGCTGCGGTGGGAATTCAATGCTGTAAAACATCTTCATTCAGAGGAGTTGAGAGTTTTGCACATTCCCAACTACCAAGTCAGATATAAAATCAGAGAAAGAGGAATCTCTTTTATGTTTTCCCGTAGTCTTTAGATTTAGACAGAGATAAACTAGCCAGAGACTAGCTATAGGATAGACTAGATGTAAGGATAATCAGAAGGTGGGGTTGAAGATATCGAGATATATTAGATACAAGGAAGTAATTTTTTACAGTGAGCTTGCTGGAACACAGGAAGAAATTTCCCAGAGGTGTGGTGGATGCCCTATGCCTGAGAACATTCAGGATCAGGTTGGATGGGGCTCTGAGCTACCTCGTCTGGTTGAAGATATCGCTACCCACTGTAGGGGGGTTGGACCCGATGACCCTTACATGTCCTTTCCAACCCAGACTATTCTATGATTTACCTCTGATAACCAGATATACAAAGCATGCAGAGTGGACACAGAGCTTCCTCTCACTCCTGTAGAAGGGAAATATGGTGTAGGATGGGGCTTAAACATAGTTTCTAGCTATAGGATGCTAAAAAGAAAAAAAATCTATTTATATTACTCGAGCCATCAGAAAAAGAGAATCCTTGTGCATACATTGACTTTATTGTATTTCAAGGTTATATGAAAATAGAAAGCTAGATGGTAATCAGTAGGAAGAGGTGCTGAGCACTGGACCCCTTTGGTTGGGATAATACACCTTCAAAATGTAAACAGACAGTCTCAAGCATTGCTTTAATCATTAGTAATTTTTTGTTTGAAGGAGTCACTCCATCATCTCAACAAATGAATTTCCCTTCCTCCCTCCCATCTCCTCCACTTCCCCTTATAGCCAGGATACTGCAAGTGCTTCCACCCCACCTGCTGATTAATGCTGTAATAAATATGCCTTAGAGTTGGTGGGTAGGATCTGCAGCTGGGATTCTGTCCCTGCAAGTTTCTGCATGTGGGAAAACCAAGGACCTGAGTGTGTCCTTCTAACCCCATAGATGTGTCTCAGTTAGTGATGTGGAGGTGGCTGTGAGCAGAGCCTGGGAAAAAGAGTGGGCATTCCCACCCTTGTTCTCATGAAATAACTTACAAATAACTCACTCACTGTCCAGCAAGGTTTGAGTGGCTCTGAGAGCGAGACCTGGATTTGCCTCACCTGACTTTATAGTCTGAAAAATGTTGAGGGTGCAATGTTTTTAGCACCCAAGAAGTGAAGTGACTAATCCAAGCCTATAGTCTAGACTTCCTTGGCTGCTCTGGGAACAAGGCAGGGATCCCCACAAACTGATTCATCTGCCCTAAAATGCCTGACCCAGACAGAAAGGATGAATCCTTCTTCAGAGGTACCCATATCTTCTCCTGATTGAAGAAGAAACTTGGCCTATCAACTTAGACAAGATGCCCAGCCTGGACATGCCATGTGAGGTGAGTTTACCCCGCCCAAAGGAGCTTGGCTGTGTGAGTAAGACTGACCTAAATCTTAATTATCAAAAACTTGTGGTTAGTATCCCACAACAGTCTTAAATAAAACAAAAAAGGAAAGGGAAAAAAAAAAGCAGGCATGATGTTCATAAATATTAAATGGCCACTCAAATCCCACTGTACACTCGTGCTTTGTTTTAACCAGGGGTAAGTTTTATGAACTTGGATGGGCAGGAACATTTCTTACTACCTGAGATCCATGAGCTGGTTTTCCCCCATTGGACAAGACTTGTACCAAATCCTATGGGTTGTTTAAGACCACTTGAAAAAGTCAATATTAGGAGCTTTAATGCAATCTGTGATTAAAAATTGTTCGAAGTCTGGATAGACTGGCATTCGCAACGTATTCTGTGCAAAAAATATCTACCTAATTTTGGTGCATAGGAAAAGTGATGGCCAACGTTTCTTTGAAAAAAAACCTGGATAAGGTTGTTCAGCTGTTTATTTGAACAAAAAACTCTTGTACCTGTGTTTGCAGCACGGACAATTGCTCTCAGAGGCTGAGGAACATTGTCCTGCCTGTGCTTTGTCCTACCTGTGGCAGCTCACTAACAGGACTAAAGAAAGAGCAAACTAGAGACTGCTCCTGCATTTGAGCTGTACTGAGGATCTGCATCACCTCCTTCCCTCTCTTCTCCTCACTTCTGCCCAGGTTGGCTTGAGTGGTCAACATCCAGGAAAGCGCACACACTCCCTGCAGTGAAAGGCAGAGCAAAATTAGTTTTCCCTTAAATATTTCTGATTCAAGTATCTTGGAGGTGTAAAAGTGGATGACAAAATATGGGACAGGGTGACATGATCTGTCGTCACACTTTATAAATCCTCTTGTTAGAGTTGTTACAACTTCAAAATTTGTCCAGTTTCTATGATGTTAAACCCCTCAAACTTCCCTCCCCCATGTGAAATCCCAGGACATGAGCCCTTTGGCAACTCCAGAATTCCACCACTTCAGCCTTGGTGCTTAAGACTCATTGCATGGCAGGTGCTCAATGGACAGAGAGGAAGAAGGATGCCCAAGGAACATTTCTCCCATGACCATTGTCCTTGACAGAAACCCCTTGGCTGGGTGAGGAAAGGTTTGCACAGCGGCTGAACTCTGGTTAAATCCCATCAGCTCAGCTCTGCATGGCTCTGCATGGTGTCACACAGTGCTCTGACATGGCAGTGACAAAAAGGGATGGAGGAGGACACACGAGATACAAAAAAAAAGGGTTGTGCAGGCGGAAAAGGGTTTGTGACAGCAGTGTTTTCCTACCTATGGCTGATTGTCACTGGAGATGTAACTATTCTGCAGTAACATATTTCTGAGACAGACATAGGGATCTGAGGTACCTGTAACCTTTTCCTTTCTCTCAGGAGAATCTCAAGAGCTGACTGTGATTTAGAGCTTGGCCAACCTCCTCCCATTGTAACTCCTTAAATAATCTGTGTTTCCTCCATTTCTTAGTAGAAAACCTTCTTGTCTTTTAATATCTGACAAAGATGTGCAGGCAGCATAAGTTCTGAAATTCTTTCCAGCCAGGAGCATTCAGGAAGAAAATGTGGGTTGGAGCCTTGGGGCTGAAAACGTTTTGCTGGCCAGGAGCAGGGCTCTGTTGCTGGGCTGGAGCATCTAAATCACCTATCTAGATAATCAGAGAGAAAAATATTTCCACAGGGATTTTTTTTCCTACATTTTTCATGCTGCTTCCTGATGGATTTGAGCACTGTGTCTCTCATCGTCTTTCTCTGTCCGCCTGGCAGGGCAGAGGGGGGGGGATGAGCTGGGAGCCATTAGGAGAGTGATGCACATGGGAGAGCAAGGGGCAGATCATCTTCCCAAGTAGTTGTGGTGGCTGACAGGGCCCTTGCAGCTGGAGAAACATTAAACTTTAACCAGATGGATTCAAACCCTTCCCCGGCCCAGGAAACGCCTACAGTGCCAAAGTGGAGTTTGAGGAAGGAAGACACTGAGCTGCTGGATGGCATGTGAGTGAGAACAAGAAGGAGAAGCTTTTCCATATCTCTCCCCCTGTCCTGCTGGGATGCTGCCTGGGAGGATAGCAGGAGCCTGCAGAAGAGATCCTGCCCCCTCCTACCTGCCTGAGTGCATCTTGGTGCAGAGCTTCCTTGGAGAATGTCTTTGTCCCTGGCTTGTTTCTCTCCCTCCTGTCTCTGAAAGCTGCAGGACCCTGATGAATGACTCCCATATCCTGATCAAAAAGTCTCCCTAAGAGTTTTAGTGTGTTTGTGCCCCTCTAGTTAAGATAAATTAGACAGGCTAATGAGACTGATTAGTCTTTAGCTGTGACCCTTGGCCTCTAGGATGTACTTTGAGCTAATAGAGAGAATGGGGATTATAGGCTGTGATAATGTGCTTGTGTTGGCCTTTTAAAGGAAAACACATTTATTGCTACTTAGAGGAAATTGATCTAACTGTGCTGGAAGCATTTCTATGGACTGAATATGGAATTTTTATTAAGTAGGTGGCTCAGGTTCAGCCAAGATTGCCAGATTGGAAGTGGGGAGGAGATATTTTAGGAAGATTCCACCTGGAAACCCCTCTGGCCACCTCTCCAACTGATAACAAGCGTCACTCATTCCGACTCTGATCTGCTGCTCTGCATGTCATCTGTGGAGCTCCAGGAACTTGGACTGAAATCCGCAGGTCTCCTGGCTTACGGCCAAGCTAACAAATCATCAAAGACAACCAGTTGTGTTTGCATGTTTACTAAGGGTTCAACTATTTCATTCCCTTCTCCATCTGCAAAAGAAAATGGTTCCCTTAGTTACTGGGATCCTGGGGGGGCAAAAGATGAAACAACACCACACACCAGTTCAGAGCACAGCAGGGTGCTCAGGGGCCCAATCCTGTCCCAAGGATAAAGTTTGATTCCACAGACCAAAGCCTCACATTTTCTTCTTCCTCGACAAAAGAAACAGTTGTACTCCTGAAAGCAGGATTTACAAAAGATACTGCTTCTTCCTGTAAGCCTTACCCTTATGGGCTCATGCTCTGAGTGGGTCTGTTCCTCTCTTCCAGCATATTTGAATGGGTCAGTGTTTTTCATCAAGCTTTGATCAATTACTGCACTTACATCCTCTCTGACAAGTCCTAGTCTGGGTTTGTGTGAGTGAAATTGTAAAACACCTCGGTGCATCCTCAGTCGAGAGGATGCAAATTGCTGCTGTACCACCACCGTGATTTTCGGCCTCCACAGTGGGAACAGCAGGGAAACCAAGGCAAGGTTAATCCAAATCTCAGATCTCACCAGGACTGGAGGGAGCAGGTTTGCAGGGTTTCTCTTACAGAGAAAGTGCCCAGCTGAGCTGTGCTGTAGTCAGTGCCAGCCTGGGCTCCCAGCAGTAACTCCCTGCTTGCTTTGTGTCTGGACCACAGTTGATCCTTGTAAATGCTGTTTAACCTCACTCACATCTCATATCCACTCTCCAGTAGCTGAGCCAGGCTGAGCTGGTTGCCTGGTTTCCGAAAGCTTTGTCTCTCAGTCACTGGAGATGCTCTCTGTCCGTCTGACTCTAGAGGGAACTAAAGGGAATCAGGTGTGCAACCCCCTGGGCAGCAGTTTGCCACATCTGATATTCTAATAGTTTTTCTCCGTTTCAGAGTAGTGATAACTGAGCACCTGCTCTATAAAACTCAGCAGCTCAGACTGCATTTTCTTTCACGTAAAATGGCAAAAAGGCTCTGGGCAAGTTGCAGTTTGTAACCCAAGTGAACCCACATGGAAAAATCTGATTTATTATATGCAGCGATATCCTCTCTGACATCACCTTGTCATTAATCAGGGTGATCCTGGGCACTTTCCATATTCAAGCACCTTGCAGTAAATAGTCTTATCACTCTTTAATAGCCATCACCACTGAGGTCTGACTCAGACAAAGCCAAAGTGGACCCCTGGGGCTGGGAGCACAGGAGCTGCCACCTTCCCTGCCTGTGCACCAGTCCCTCTTTTCTGAGAAGAGATACAGCTGACCAAAGGTTTCAGCCACAGCCCTGAATTCCTGGAAGGACTCCTCAGCAGCCACAAATCACTTTATAACACTCTATCACATGTGATAAGTCCTGTACTTTGCCACCTTTCCATGCAATGCTTTAGGATGCTGAGAAATCAGAGAACAGATGTAGGAGCAGATCATTATCCAGCATAACACCAGCTGAGGTTTGGAGTGGAGCTCTGACCATTAACACCAACTCTCTTCGTGGTATACAAATGAGAGAGAAAGAAAAGCCAACTTCCAGCTGCAACTGTTTCAGTGGGGACAATACTGATATTCCTCAAACAAGACAGAAATTGTGCATCACAACCCTTGCTTGTTGTCTCTGTTGCAGACACCAAAGGAATCGAGTCCTGCCACAGTGTTGTGCAGGTTTACATGGAAAAGAAAAAACGCATGAAAAATATTTAGTGACATATCTGTATTACTTCAGCACTGATCCTGACAAAATTCACTAGAAAATGGCTACCTGAGAACTGAGCTGGGAAGGACTGATCACCAATAAAGTTACCTATGAAAGACTTTACAGCTCAGATTAATTTGGCATTTCAAAATGTCCTTTCACTTTAATTAAAATGCTCCAAACTGAACTGAAGTTCCTTGCCTGGCCCAGAACAGACTGATGTGGGCTATTCAGAATTTAGAAATTGGAGGTGACTGAGTAAGATAGCTGAATTTTGGCCTTTAGACTCTTTCTTTGTCTTCATTTTGAGGGAATTGCTGGTGAATGGAGAACACATGCTGCTGCACAGCTCTGCTGCAGTGGCTCTCTCTGCAGCCTCTGGACCTTTCACAGATCTTCCTGGTTATAACAACCACAATCCAATCGCCATGGACCTGCTACAGTACTCCACTTTTGGGACAGCACCTAATGGGATATTCAAAAAATCTGTCACCCTACACTAGCATTTGGCATTACTCTCACCATTCTGAGGTAGCAGAGTTTTCTCAGCTCTGAAGAGCAGTTATTTATTGAAATCCAGCTCATGGGAAATGTGTCCCTACTGTTTAAATTCAATGGGAGCTTTCCGGTTTCTTCCTCCCTTGTGACCTGCTCTTGTGTCTAAAGGTCTCTACTACCTTTACTTTAACCTGAGATTTGTCAAGGCAAGAACAGAACCTTCATAGCACCTGCCATTCAGCATGATGGCAGGCAAAGAATAGCCTCCAGCTGCCAGTAAGTCAAATGGAGTTACATCAGGGTTGATGTTGCTTGAAATTCTTGCATCAGTGCCCGAGAACCAGAGAGGAAAGAAAAGGCAAAAAAAGGAGTTAAGAGAAGAGAGGAGAAAAAATGCACTGCAGATTTGAATGAGAACGGGTCACTTCCCTGCCCCTCAGTGGCAGAACTGATCTAGATGTATTTTGAGGCAAAATGAAGAAAAGGAGGATCATTATTCTTTGTAGAATCATAGAATGTTTTGGGTCAGAAGACAACTTAAAGATCATCTTGTTCTATCCCCCTGCCATGGTCAGGGACACCTTCCACCAGACCAAGTTGCTCAAACCCCTGTCCAACCAGGCCTCGGATACTTCCAGGGATGTGGCACCCTCAGCTTCTCTGGGCAACCTGTGCCAGGGCCTCATTGCCCTCACAGGGAAGCGTTTCTTCCTAATAGCTGATCTAAACCTACTCTCTGTCAGTTTGAAGTCATTTTCCCTTGGCCTGCCACTCCAAGGCCTTGTACGAAGTCCCTCTCCAGGTCTCTTGTAGTCCCTCTGGGTGCTGGAATGGGCTCCAGGATCTCCTCAGAGCCTTCTCTTCTCCAGGGTGAACAATCCCAACTCTTTCATCCACTCTCCTTAAGATAAGAATCTGTTTCACTACTTTTTCACTCTAGGCATTGAGCGAAAGGCACTGGAAGCCCGGCAGCTGCTCCACAAGCAGAAGGCTCCCTTTAGGAGCGATTTTCAGTTGCACACAATCAAACTCACTGCATTTTATTAATGACTGGAGAAAGAAACAGCCAAATCCACATAAATAAATAAACTGAATGACTTGCATAATGTGCACTAATTTGGGGTGGCTCTGTGTTTTTGGGTCTCTGTATAGTCACTGAAGGGAAAAGGAGATATTTTAAGTCAAAAACTGAGTATCTATGGCAGACAATTTAGGTACAGAGAAGAGCAAAGCTCTCTGCTAAGGGGCTGGGGGAGAAAAAGGCATCATCTGAAAAGATGAATATTTGAAAATGCCAACTGCTACAGTTACTCCGGGCTTATTGACTGGCACTCTGCACTGGACTGGAATCAATCTGTGGGGATGGGTTTGTTGAAAAGAAACAAAAACAAATGGGGCTTCTGCTTCTGGGATCGCACTGCTCAGAGTGAACAACTGGTTGTGCCCTTCCTCAGCCAGGGTCAGCAGCAGATGCTGTTAAACACCAACCCAGAGCCAGTGCCTGTGTCTGTAAGAAGGGAAGTGCCTGTGTGGCACAAGGGCTTGTGAGAAAATGTGGGCATTTCTCTGGGATTCCTGGTGGAGGCATTAAAAGAATTTTAATTGTGGAGGACTAATTTATTCAGCATAAATCCACACAGGGAATTTCTGTTTTGAGAGACTGAGGGCAGAAAGCATTTATAAGAACTTTCAAAATAAACTTTCTGAATTTTCTTTGCTCTCCTATGAACCTGTCACCTTAAGTACAAAGATGTACTTTCTCCTCATCACTGTTCCCATTAAATAGATGGGGAAACTACAGAGAGAAGAGCATGGTCTCTGCAGAAGGACTGTGCACTTGTCCACGCTTTCATTGGCACGACTGCCTTTGTGGGTGCAGAACAAGAGCAGTCTAGAAGTGTTTTTACTGACACACCTATTCCTGCCCAGATTTGTTTTATTCTTTTAAACAGTCTCAGTTTTGAGGGAGAACGGTCAGAAAGCAGTCCTAAGGCACCTCTGTAATTGGCAGCTTGTAGTCACATGCTGGTAAAAATATGGAGTGTAGCTTTTCCTGTGGGATTAACCCTTATTGTCAGGGATATACAGTGTTATACCAATGCAACTGTGTTCATACTGTGCAGAGCAACAGTAAAAAATGAATTAAAAATCACACTTCTGAAAGCTCACTAGCACACAGATCCAACTTGAATCCAGGATCTGAGCCTGGAATGAAGACTGGGGGGACATGGAAAGGTCACTGCAGCAAGACCTGGCCATACAACTGAGCTTGGCTTAGTTTAGCTTTGGCCAAGCTCTCAGTGAGGATGTGGCATTGAGTACTTTTGACATCCATAGACCTCAACTAATTCCCACTTGCGTTTTCTTGTGTTTTTACTGGCTGTCTTTTCCACTTCTGCCTCTCAGATTACCAGGGCTGGTGACAAGGAAATATGGGAATAGCCACCCAATCAAATTACAAAACATTAGAAAGGTCAAGCGCATACAGGTTGCTTTCACACCACGAGTGGGAATCAGATTTCCTGGTACCTCAGTAAAAGTGCCAGACAGTGTTAACCAGATAAGCAAATGGGAGCTTGTAAGTCTAAAACCAAGAGTAATTTGCCAGGGGATCTTTTTTCAAGGAAAAGTGAATGACAGTTAGATTTCCTTGAAATTTCTGCCCCGTGAGTAAAAACAGCTAGACTATATTTTTGTGTCATTCTGTGCCCAGTGGGGTCCTGGGACTACAGGCATGGGAGTTTCTGCAGATCTGCTGATGCTATAGAAAATGGAAAAGGAGCAGTAAATAAAGGCAGTGATTGCCCTGGAAAAATATTGCTTGTAAATACCTTCATCTGGCAGGGAATCAACATGCTGAATTCTCATCTGTCAGCTGAACCCTTGACAGATGGCATCTGGATGGTCCCTTCCACACACTTTGTCCAGCAACCTGTAGACATCACATCTGTATAGTTTTGTACATGGACTTTCCCTTTTTGGGTAAAGGGGTGGTGATGAGGAGTTCTAGGAATGGTAACCACCAGAACCGTCTATTGAAAGCTTCAGAGAGGACCATGACCTCAGCAGACAGGCCTTCTCTTCTTGAAACACCACCTAACTAAACTTTAAGAGAGTGATTTTTGGAGTTAGTATTAGAAGTTTAGGAATTCAGGTTGACATTTAAAGGTGTAGACATCCTGGGAAAGTTCTGTTACTAGACAGGACCAACAGTGTCTTTGCATAACCAGCTGGGCAGCAGCCACCATACTGTGGGAAACATCCTGCTCTGATTTTCTTAGTAGCCTCTGTTTTAGATTTCTAATGACCAGGGTTGTGAGCTGTTTGTCAAAGATCTAGCCTTCCCTTTGTGTCAGGATCAGTGGTTCATCCAGGATTTTGAAGACTGTTACATTGCACAGGAACAACCTTCATTTTGGAGATAGCAGCACCAGAAATAACGAGTAAATAAACCCTGTCACCTTGACAGGCTAACATTTCCATCTCCCCTTTCATTATTTATTTATGTATGGTTCCTGAAACCTATTTCCCAAATTCTCCACCTTCACCCTCCTCCCTCTACTTTGTTTTAATGAATTGAGGATGGAATTCTAGAGCACATGCATGAGTCAGAGATGATAAAGCACCCAGTCTTTTGGCAGTTCTGTAAATGCTACAGTGGCTTCCAAAGGGTTAATTCATTATGGTCCATTGTCCAGTCGACTTTATAGCTAGCAGCAGATTGGAGCCAACTTGAAATGCTGAAGTGGGAATGAAAAATGAGCAGAGCCTTGGTGTGCATTAAATATTTAATATTCTCTCAGTGGGAGGTGTCAGGAAAAGGACCATATAATAAATACTACAAGAGACAATTCCATCACTGAACTCGTCTGTTAATGACCTCATTTGCTTTGACAGAAACATTACAGATGCAGCCTCTTCGCTTCTGTGGCCCTATTAAGCAGCCACATTCCAGCTGAAGAGAAAATTCCTGCTTCTAAAATGTGGAGGAGTGGGTTGGATCTATGATTGTTTTCTTCTCCCTCTCTCTGTCTCCCCCCACTCTATAGATCTGGGGCATTTAGAAAGAATTTTGTGTGGCATGAAAGGTATTTGTGGTAGCTGTGTGATTCTGGCAGGAAAACCAACAATTTTATCAAACCACCTGGAATACATGAACTCAAGTAAAATGCTCCCTTCCCTCAGAGGAGACAAATGCCTCCCATGTCCTGGCTTAATGTCTCCAGTTTGTAAATTGTGGAAGCTTGAAACTGTCATTGGCAGACATGGTGCCGAACACCTCCAGTGTAATTCCCTGAAGACCTCTTATGCCAGGGAGCAACAGGATCCTCAGGAGGATCTACTCAGGGGCCTCCTGGTGAGTGCTTCCCACTTCAGCAGTTGTGGAGACCTGGAATCCTATTCTGTTCCTCGAGCATGTGTTGGCAGATCACAGGACCTTCTATCCAGTGCTATGACCTGTTGGCCCCACAGAGGCTGATGTTCTGCCTAAGCACCAGGGTTACAGGGTCTTTGGCTTCAAATTAAGTGTAAGCAGCATGTTTTCTTTCTCCCACTATTTATGTTTGAAAGGTCCTCAAAAGTATTCCTGCTCCAGTGGCTGGAAGCCAGCTCTACGTGTTTTCATGTCCAGTTCCTATGGATTTGGTCTTTGCCAGGTTTCTCCTTCAACTTAGTAAATTCTTTTACCTCCTTAGCAGATAGACTCTGGGATGTTTGTATCACTTCTCAAGCTCTTTTTTTTTGTTTGTTTGTGGTTTTTTTAAAAATCCCAGTTAAGCAAATCAACCCCTTCGTATTTGTGTAGAAAAGTTCCTGATGGCCCTTGGCATCCTAGTAAACTTCCCTTCTTGTGTCCCAGGTTCAGTTCCTCTTCTGGAACAGCAATGACTGATGAGTTTGAAATGCTCCATAAGATGATGTTCATTCCCACCTCTCTGTAATGGGAATATCTCATAATTGGTCTGTGCCTTACACTGTAGAGCCAGATTGAGAGCCCACTTCCCTCCTCCATGGACAACTGCTGGGTTAATATTAAATTCTTGCTATTTGTAGTCCTGGAATCCATCCAAATTTTAACACATTTCCTCTCCTTCTTATTGCAGCATAAAATCATGTTGAATTTCTCTGAACTCTTCTCATTTACCTCTAGTATTAACTTACTCTTTCCTCCAAATTTTCTTCTAAGGCCTTGCACATGACTGCAAAGTTTCAGCAATACTCCTTTATTTGTCTGGGGTCTTTTTTGACTCTTCTTTTAAACAAAAGTACTCCATTTGCTCAGAGAACTGCAGCAGATTTTCCAGGACATTATAGGTAGTAGATGAAAATTCAGACTGAAGAAATTAAGAGAATTGTCTTCTCTCTGGGTGAAGTGTGTATTGGGAGGCTCAGACTCCCTGCTTTGAACATCTGGGGCTGTCAATACCCTTCCCCTCTGTTTTAAACAAGCAGTTTCCTGCCACAAAGTGAAACTTGAAGATAAACTTATTAAGAATTGTAAAGATTATGATGTTACGACAGGCACCTTAGAGACACCTCATAGCGCTGGAGGCCTGGACATCTGAGCTGCTAGGGTAGGACTCCAGAGTCCAAGCTTAAATCTCAGCATCTTTGATTAGCATCTACTTTTTGGGATGGATTATAACCTTGACATCTTCCCCCTTCCCTAACCCTGCCTTGAACTGATGGGGGATGGGAGGATGGGGGAATAGATGCCCTTTCTGCTGCCTGCATGCCCTTGCCTGCTAGGATGGGGGATGGAAGAGGCTGTTCGCTGTGCGTGGCGTGGTATAAGAAGAGGTTTGGCTGAGTGAAAGATGAGGTTCCTTCCAGCACTGCTGCCTGCCTGGATCATGGGGCTGTGGCTCTGTAGGGTGCAGGGGGAGGATGCTGAAAGCAGACCAGCTAGCTACAGGCTCCAGGAGTAAGAGAGAGGGAGGAATAAAAAAAAGAGCTGGTCATAAATTGGCAGAGAATGTGGCTCCTGCTCACGTCTGGCTCTGTGTAGGCTGCCGTCAGATGCCTCACATTCTGTGCGTTACAACAAGGCAGTTGTTTGTAGCGCTGGATCCGTGCAACAGGGAGATAAGGTTCTGCCTTTGTATCAGAAGCAGCTGCAAAGGGGCGGAAAGGTCTTAGAACAAGAAATTAGTTCATTTGAATTCTCTCTCTCTTTTCCTTCTTCAAGACAGACAGGAACAGAATGCTCCCTCCTCTCACACCATGCGGGCGGCTTTGCTCCAGCCTGTGATACCGGCAGGAATTTGTGTCTCTGCCTCCAGAGACTGTGAGGGGTGGGTGAGTGGATGGAGTCCTCCCTGAGAGCGCTGGCCTGGGCTCACAGAGCAGGCAGTGGTGTTGCTCATTGTGGAGGGCTCCAGTGAAGGAGGCAATGGAGGTGTGGAGGCAGCACTACCCACCATGCACACCAGCTGGGGTTGTAACTGCTGCTGCTGGGCTGTGGTTGAACAAGCCTGTGGCTACAGACAATAACAGGCTAGAAAAAACTCTAAGATGGCACAAGTCATGCATGTCATGTCCAGTGTGGTGAGAAGGAGAAAATACCTGGACACATACTCTTAGTCTGTGTTACGACATATTCATAGGCTGGAGGGATTCAAATGAACCTGGGCAGGCAGCCTCAGGCATGACACAGCTACTGTCTGAGTGCTTGGCTCTGCAACCTTAATGATGTTCTTTTAATGTAGCCTTTAAAAGTGTATAATATAATATACATTGTCTGTCCTGTCTGCCTTTTATAGCTTTAAAAAATGTATCAGGTATATGGTCTGACATATGGATTCATTCCACCCCAACACACAGACAGAAACTCTGCCACCTTCCAGCACTTGCTGAAACACACTGTAAGGTTTAGGTGTGCTCTTAAATAATTATCACCCGCTCAGTAAGGAAATAACCTTTCTTGCCCTTAAAACTTTGTGGTAATAATTTTTTAGACTTTATTTCTGGCTTTGGCAGCTCCTTGCCCTCAGACCATGTCTGTTTCTCTGGCACTCATTGCTAGTCACACAGGCTGGAAACCTGTGAGTAAATCTGGACAGAGCTGCAGAAAATACCCCGTGCTTCTCCAGACTGTGTGAAGGGTGTAAAAGGGTGAAGCTCACAGTCCAGATGGAAGGAGAGGGATACACAGCAGAGAGGAAATGAAATAGCCCTCAGAGCCCAGGCTGGGACTCCAGAGAGGTGTCCCCTCTTCCTCAGCCTCATCTGCCCGTGAATTAGAGCCCTCAAGCTGGTGATGCTGCTGCCAACAGAGTGTGTGGAGGCTCCAGGATTCCTGACAATCCCAAGTCTCTGCAGGGTTGATTTAGAGAGGTCACCTGTCACTTGTGTAAAGGTCACCAGAGGTCTGTGCTGTGGACTGTCCCCACGTTCCTGGGATGTCACATAATCATTTTATTTTACATCGCCTCCATTCTGCCAGGGGAAGGGAGGAGGAGAGATGAGACTGCGAGGTCAGCAGCATCTTTATGGATGGCAGAGTGAATGTGAGGTGAAAGGGATCGTTGCTTTTGCCTCCCCAATAAACCCCTTTTCTCTGCCTGAACGGAAGCGGCGAGGAGCTGTTCGACTAATTTATATTAATTCAACTCCATTAATGATGAGATATCATCTCTTCTCTCAGCAGGAGAACCATCAAAACGATTTAATACTGAGCTGCTCTTCTGACAACCCCACATTACAGCCTGCAGCCACTCCATGGTTGGACTGAACCTTCCCCCAGTCACCAGCTTTTCCTGGGGCCTCATTACAAAGGGCAATATACAGTTATTGTGATTATTTTGGGGTGAGTCCTCATACATGCCACAACACTGTTCAAGTGTGGAGCAGCAGAAAAGCTCTGAAGGGATAAAAGGCCATGGCACACATGCCATGTCTTTCCCAGACTGTAGAGTAACCTGCAACATTTCAAGAGGTAGGAAGCTACAACCAGCATGAGTTACCAGCTGCTCTCCTGGGCAGCTGCAGAGTAGAAAAATGCCTTTTTCACAGTCAGGAGAGGCTGGTGGCCATGGGGTTCTCCTGCTCTGCTTCTGGGCAGCTCTGTGATGCAGAGAAATCCTGCCAGCTTCCCTTGGATGTAGCAAGTCCACTGCCCTCAGCAGGGATGTGCCAGAGGGACAAGCACCAGGACCATCAGCAAATTTTGCTTCATGAAACATCACATCAGTGATCTGGGGTTTCTTGCTTGTTCATCATGGGGTTGGATCCTGAAGGATGGGCAGTCTGGCATCAGGCTGGTGTAAATCAGATGGATGTATTGGGAGGGACTAAACTTCCTGCTGGGATAGGAGAGCCTGGACTATTGCGCAGCAGAGAACAGCACTTTAGGGTCACTGTGGAGAGGGGAAACTGAGGCAGGGATGTGGGAGACTCCCAACCCATCCATGTGGGGCAGCCCTGGGGCCTCGGGTCTGCTTCAGAGTGAACCCTGAGGCGAATCGAGGACCAAGTGTCAGTTTTGTCCTGTGGAGGGGCCAGGCAGTGCCACAGGGATAGCCATGGTAATTTGTGGTGGCCGGAGTGGTTTTCCAATGGCTGTGGGTCCAGCAGGGCTGCAGAGGATTCTCTTGTTCCCTCACCCGTGTCCTGGCAGCAGGAGACAAGACTTTGTGCTAGTCATGTAATTTAATTTCTTCCTTTGCTTCTGGTTGATAGTATTAAACTCCTGGCCTACGAAATACACATACAAATCTTTTTTATTTTTTCCTCTTTTTAAAAAAAATATTTTTTATATTAACATATTTCCTTTTGAAACTGTGTGAGGTTTTTCTCAAACCTAATGGATTATTTTTTCTCTCCTTGTCTGGGCCAAATGTATTCAAATCTTAGCTCAGTTAAGTCAGAAGATTCCTATCGTCTCAGCAGGGAATCCCACCCTTTATTCCACAAATCAGCATCCTTTTTATATGACTTTCTGATCTCCAAAGGAAAAAGCATGCTTTTTTTTTTTTTTAGAGGTTTTTTTTTTAGTTTAACTCTGACGTTGACATTGCAATGCTCTTTGATAGCCAAGAACACAAGGACTGAGTTCAGGAGCAGCTGAAACTTCATCAGGAACCAAAATATAAGAAGAAGGGATGCAGAGCGGGGAATGGTAGAAAGTGATACTGTTGAAAATACCCTTTGAAATTTCCCAAATGATGTTTAATCTATGAGTCCCTTAAAGCTGCTGCAATACCTTTATTATCAAAATGGTCCCTTTTTGTTTTGAGGTGGGGAGGGGGCAGGAAAGAGAGGTATTTTAATATGTTTTGGTGACACTCAGGAGAAATGTTTAATTTTAACATATAATGATTCCACTTGGGATTTTTTTACATGTGTTCATCTAGGATTTAGTAGGATTCTTTGATTTTTTTTTTCCCTTCTCTTCTGCTTCAAGACTCCTTTATTTCAAAGGACCAACAAAAGAGATATGAGGGACCAAATGCTAAGGAATAGATTATTTCTGAAACGTGCTTTAGTCTTCCCTTATACACCCCCAAAATACCGAGCCGCTGGAAACGGAAATATGAAACAGAAATTCTTTGAGGTGATGGAAGGAAGGGCCCAATCTTTCCTTAGGGAAATATGTGTGCTGTGGCACCGAGCTGCTGGCAGGATTCTGTGAGCCCCGAGGCAGCTCCAGCCCCAACCCTCCCGTTGCTGCTCCAGCACTGCCCACCAAAGCCCAAAGTGGTCTGATCTCTCAGTGATGGCCATAGGAACAGGAGGATGAACTGGTGAAAATCCCTAAGGAGAAGCTGGTCTCGAGGACATGTCCAGACTGTAGAGAAAGCAAGCCTGAGAGCAAAG
The DNA here is from genome assembly GCA_013390025.1 of Pitta sordida. Lineage (NCBI taxonomy): Eukaryota > Metazoa > Chordata > Aves > Passeriformes > Pittidae > Pitta > Pitta sordida. The sequence goes on along the minus strand of WEKX01008672.1, from coordinate 220,976 downwards.
TACCTGCCTTTTTATTGCAAGATAAACATGGGAGACATTTATCTTGTAGTTTTTTTCTGCATGAAGGGCCTAGCTATAGATTTGGGTGGTCAGAAAAAGTATAAACCAACTCATTAATGTCAATCCTTTGCATAGCAAGGGCATAGCATGATTTTTTTTTTCAGATCTATCCTGGTCAACAGGCCATGTATCGGTGCCATGACCTTCCCTGCTTTATAATTTCCCCACATTAATTTTGGTCAGGAACTGTTCTGCGAAGTATCTGTATGACTCTAGATGATGCTGAGGAAAAGATACTTGACTTCTGATATAGCAGAAAAAGCTACTGTCTGAAGTGAGCCAAAAAGCAGGGCACTGAGTGCAATTAGTATTGTATAATTTCAGAAAACAACAATTTGAGCATGTCACCTCCTTTGAAGATTGTTGAGGGAACAGGCTGCATTTACTCTATTTATCCCAGCTCCTTACCCTCGAAGGAAAACAGCATATAAGAGACTGTGTGGATTAGATGGCAAGGGGCATGCCTGTTCCTTCTGCAATTACTGTCATATGCAAATGAAATATTTCCAATGGAAGTTAGCAAAAAGGGAGTGCTGCCACTTACTACCATCTCTGCTGAGCTAAAAGGTTTTTTGCAGATAACATTTTTCATGTAGTGCTGGTGCTTTACAGTTATTGAGCCCTGGCAAAATGTCTGTAAATCAACATTGTATGGATTTGGTGTATATCCAGTGGGCAGGAACTAGCAAGTCACAAGGATTAATGTTATAGAATGGAACCTGTTTGACTGACAGCATCAGAGAGATGGATACAGGCTCCAGTATCCCTGTGGCTCCTACTCAGTGCAGTGGTTTTTCTCCCTCCATTTGGTGTCTTCAAAAATGTCAAGTTGCTGCTCTGAGATGCTCAAGGTCTGTTGGGCTCCTGCAGAGAAGGACATCTTTCAGGGGAGGCGGAGAATTGCTTTCGCATAAGTGCAATGAGATCAGGGTGGCCACAGCACTCCTGAAAGCCAGATCAGCTGCTCTTACAAATGGAAGGACTTTCACCTGTGGGATGCTGTTAAAATTCGGTGAGGCTCCTCTAGATCATCCTCTTCACAGTGCTTGCAACTCCCGAGGGACACTGGACCCCAGGACAGGGAAACCCTCAGTGCAGCTGAAGGTCTGTGACACATGGTTCCTTTCCAGAAGCTGGCAGCTTGCCTAGTGCATTAACAATGTGCTAAAAGAGCCTGAGGAGGAATGGGCAAAGTTGTTCTCTGCCTGTCTCCTGTGAGCTGTCACCCTCCGCCACCACACACACACGTAGCAAGCAACTTTTCATGGCATTGGAGAAGAATCAAAATGATTATTTGAAACCACCTGTCCTCTCCAGCAGCAGGGTCTTGCACAGAGGTTGCTCTCTATTAGACTTCACCAGGAGAGAGTTTTAGCCACAGCACATGAAATTAATATTAAAAAGGAAATCTGCATTTCTAAAGTAGGACCTCATGCCTGCTTTTGGAGAAGAGGCATTTTCCCTGTTCCTGTCTCCAGCAGTAATGTAGCCTCTCAGGTACCCATTTCCAAGCTGGGTCTTTGCCTATTAACTATCAGACATTTAAGAAAACCATCTTGTTGTGAACAGCATGTTGAGAGTGCAGTGGCCAGATGGGTAACTCTCCTAAGCACAGTTATGTGCAAGAAGCAGAAAACCACTCAAGAACCAATTCTAGCTGAGAACCAAAATGCTTGGCATCCATAGGTGTTATAAAGCAGGATGGGAGTTGCTGGGGTCAGCCTGAAGCTACAGTGATATTAAGAAGTTGATTTAATGTCTTTAATCAGTACCAGGGAAGGCAAACATGTAAACTGGGCACTTCCTAAAGAACTGCCACAATTAAGTGCCATTGCATAACCCCTCGCAGTGCCAGAATGGGGCAAGTTTCTCAATCCACAGTGGTTGTGAAAGGACTCTTGTACAGTAATGGTAGTCCTGAGGCAGTCTAACAGGGCCAGTTCAGTGGGTGGGAATCAGCCTTGCTGGAAGTTTAAACAGAGATCCTTTTGTTCAAGATCTGAAAGTCAGTGCAATGACAAGTTTAGTTACAGCTACTCTGGTTGGGCCCATGGTGGTCACAGGAGTTGTCTCTAATGTCAATAAACAAGGCCAAGATGAGATCCTGAATTCAGACTCATCCCTTTCTCTCCTAACAAGGATTCACCTCAGAAGCCCAGATCCTTCTTGTCTACCGAAACCTCAGGCGATAGTATCAGAGAGAGAGAATATGATAAAAAAATAAAGAAAGAAGTCTAATTTATGAAGCAAACCTTTCAAAGTGTTAAACCATTCATAGCTTTATGACTACATATTAATCTGCTCTCATTTATTGCTTTGTAAGGCTATTTTGACAAAAGTTCATTATCAAGACTGCTAAATGCTTTTAAAGCATTGATTGGGGGAATTATTACATCACGGTGATAGACACAGTGTGTTAAGATGGATTGTAAGGCTTGGACCATCTGAAATTTCCCCCCTTTTAATTGGATCGATCCCCAGAATAAACGAAGTTTAATTGAATTTTCAGGAAAATTGAGCAGTTGTTTTCAAGTCTCTGTCAATACACATTATTTCAATTACATGATGATAAGCATAGAGAGAGTTTGCAAACAGCTTGAATGGAGGTGGAGGCTGCACACCAGAGAGGCTCCCTGCACATGCTTGGCTTTTACTTTCTTTTTCCAGGACGAGCTGCATTTCCCAAAAGCACATCAGCAAGGGCAGGGGCCCTGCTCCTGCAATCCAGTTTTCAGAGGAAGATTACCCCTTGTCCCTCCATCTTCCCAGCTGTCCTTTTCTCCTGTCTAGCATTCCTTCCCCAGGGTTCCTATAGCCTCTTCCTTATAATCCAGACAATTTTTCATACAAAACCCAGGGTTTTTGTTCCAAGGTTTCAAAATTACTTGGAAACATTGACCAAAATGTGCTGGCTCAGGAAGCTTTGCTGCAGTGAGGTTAAGAAGCAGTTGCCCCTTGGTGTTTATCCTTCTCTACTTCCAAGCAACAGACACTTATCTCCCAGTTGCCGCAGTTTCACTGCAAATGGAAATCGGAAAGTGCTGGTGAAGGTAAGTTGAAGTTAGTGTCAGGAATATGTTCACTTTTGAGGACGAGAACCATTATTTATGCAGTGGGGCAGAAAGCTGGAGGCCAGAACAGAAGCTTGCCTGCCAGGTTTCATCTCCTCCATGGAGCTCAGAGAGGAAGTGAGGCTGAGCACCCTTCTGCCATGTGCTAGGACAGCATCCACACAAGGGCACCCCTTTTAAATTAAACAAAACACATAAGCTTGAGACTTTTTGCAGATTCCTGGACTCCTTGGAAGTCTTTCATCTACTCAGAAGTATTCCCTCCTCCTTCACAAGCACTGCATCTGTGTGAAAAAATATGGGAACCTTGACCAGAGGAAGAAGAATTTGGCATCATTTGGGAATGAACAGGGTTGATGCAGTGATGCCAAATGAAGTGTTTCCCTGATTCTCCATGTGTTTCTTTGAGCATCCAATTAGCAGAAATTCTTTGTTACAGTGTTTTCTTCTTTCTTCTTTGTAGAAACCTGGTGATGGTTTTGTATCAGCTGTAGTTGTCCTGAGATGCTCCCTGACAGGGTGGTCTTCATGTCTTCCTGCTCCAAGGCTCCCTTCCCTGACACAGCTGCAGTGGTTTGAGGGGCAACGTAGCCGAGTCATTGTCTGTTGTATTTTCTGTCATTGAATATCCACCAAAAAAATTAAGATCCTCTGCTAAGGAAGACCATACCATATAAAACCTCTTCATGGTCATAAAACACCCTTCTCCCCCCTTCTTTCACAGTCCCAGCTCACTGAAACTTGTATGAGTTATGGTGAGTTCCACCAGAGCAACAAGATACAAACCATGCAGAGGAAGCAGTTTCTCTTCTTTTTGTCCTCCTTTAATAACACCTTTCCATGTTCACAAGGGACACCTGCCCCAGAGCACAGACTGGAGATTCAGGCAGTCTGAAATATCATGGGACACTTGCAGCCTCTGGGATGGATCAGAGTGTGCATGATGAGATTGATGCACCAGTTATGGTGGGTTTCAGTCCGTCTCAGGCCTGATAATGCCAGTGGGAAGGCAGGGCTCATTAGCAGCAGTCCTGGGATGCCCGGGAACAAGGGGCAGGACGTGACTCAGGCTGGACCACTGGTCTGGTAGTGTCCAGGCAGCATGTTCCAAAGTTAAGTGGTTGGTGGTTGTGCCCTGCCCCTGCAGTTCACCTGCAAAGCACCCTGTTTGATCCTCTTCTCCATCTGCCTCCACCATCCCCCTGACCCTGAACAATCCAGGTGACACCCAGCTTCCCTCAGAGCTGCAATTAGAGGCAGTCATGGGGCACAGCGTGCTGGCCTCAGCCAGCCGAGGGTCAGGATAGCTCCCTCCAGGGCTCCCTGCTGCAGCCGACAGTCGAGGCATAAAGGATATAGCTGCTGTTATAGATTCGTTAGTTATTCATTGTAACAGCCTTGATCCTAATGAATTCATTTGGTATTCATTGGCTGTCACGCATAGTTTTGTAAGTCTTCAGCTCTAATTTAGGACAATTAAAATGAAGTGTTAGCAAGCAATGTTTCCCCTGCATTGCACAATCTATAATATTTTCTTTTCAGGGGAGGGATGCAGACTAACCCGGCTCACGCTGCTGATGTTATCAGGGAGTGAGATCTTACAGCTTGATCCTGCAATGCTTAATGAATTAATACAGCAGATATAATTTTCATGGGTCAGTGTGTTGTGCTGGCCTGCAGATCTGTCTAGATTAGGCCTAGGGAAAGACTAATTGAAAAATACATGTCTTGGTTTGCTTAAAAACAATAAGCAGATATCTACCAGGGAGAAACGTACAAATAAGATGCATAAAAGCAAGGCAGTGATTTGTCATATGCTTCATAGTTCATGTTGTAAATTAGACAATCTTTCATAATCACAGGACTGGGGGAGGGGGAGAACTGAATCAATTTGCCTGTAAAATTCTAAGTCCTTTTGAAAACACAATTGAAATATAATTCCTCTGTGTTTCCCAGTTAATTATCATTTACAATATTTCTGGCATCAAAGCTTTACTAGCATGGAGGGATCATTTCTTCATCACAATACCACTTTCAGGATTCATTTATCTTGTCTTTTAGACTAATTATCCCCAAATTCACCAATAGACTGTCACACTTACATGCTCCAATAAATGTAGTTTTAAATCAGCAGCTTACTTTGCTGAAGTGGTACAAGCTTTCCTGAATTGTGTCTAACTAGAGTCATTCATCTGTGATCACAACACTAAAGGGAGAACAACAACATTAAGGTTTGTATGAATGATCATGCTTATTTATATGCAAATACGTCTGACAAATCAATAATGTATGATTTAGCTGTTCACTGTACATTAGTAGAAGTGCCTCCAGTCCCAGGTGGCAGGCTCAAAAGGATCCTCAGCTCTTCCCCCTCCCTGTTTCGGTTCCGATTCAACCGTTGTCTCTGGTCAAGTGGCTGCAAAATCAGCTGCTGCCTCCTCCATGTGTGCTGGTGGGACTGGAGCTGCTCACTGCTGTGGAGGAGATGGAAAAAAAAAAATCCACTTTAGTACAGTGGTGAGTGTCCCTGCCTCTCGTGGGGGAGGCTGGGGGTTTGATTCCTGACGGGGGTTCAATTCCCGCCAGGGAGGCAGTGATGCCTTTTAAGAGTTGGACTCGATGATCCTTGTGGATCCCTTCCAACTCAGAATATTCTGTGATTCTGTGATTCTGAGATGGGAGATGCTGATGCTAGCCTGCAGTGATGGGGAAGGGGGAGAGCCAGTGTGGGAAGGGCTGTGGGGACCCCGGGATGGCATGGAGTGGGAGTGTGGATGACAGCATCTGACTTTCCATAGGCTGGAACTATCATAGGCTTGTTCCCCCAGATTTCAAACTGTGACGAAGCATAATAACACTCTAAGTGGAGTTATTCCTGTCCATCAGCCTCTCAGCACTCCTCCATTCCACTCCTTTTTCCTGTCCAGAAAGCAGCTGCCTGTATGATCTGCCCTGATTTGCTGCAGAGGGTCTGTCACCCCCTCCTGCACTGTCTGCATAGCCCTGCCTGGGTCTGCTCCACGACATGGACTCATCACTTACCACAGCCTCATCCCCTCTGCTGCCCCTGGCTTCTCACAGAATCACAGAGTGTGCTGGGTTGGAAGGGTCTCACAAGGATTATTGAGTCCAACTCTTATCCTGCACAGGACCATCCCCCAAAGCCACACCATGTGCTCAGGAGTATCCTTCCGCCCTGTCAGCCCAACAGGAGATGATCTGTCAGCTGTCCAGCACCAAGCCCTGGGGTTTTCTACACCATCATTCCTCCCAGAGAGGTGCTTTTCATCCCTTCCCTAGGTCTCTGAAACATCAACTCTTGTCCTCTCAGAAGCAAAAGTGACAGGAACCCTACTGGGTGTGCACCATCACACTATCCATGTCCTACACTGATCATGCTCTGCCTGAGCATACCATGGTGAATCTGCACCTACCCTGGGCACCTGTTGTCAGGATCTAAAAGGTAACCAAAATAAGTATTAAATAACTGTCTTGTACCTGAGTAAATGTGGATGCTGAGCTAAATGTTAATGTGGTGTAAATTCCTGTATTTCTCTGAGATGTGTCTATGGCCATGGTGAGTTTGACTTTCAGCTAAAGCCAGAAGCAGTTTGAGTTAAAAAACCCAACACTGATCTCAGCTGTTGTTATTCTTCTTGCTATACCCCTCAGCCTGAGTAGTAATCATGACCCCCTGACCAAGACAGACTGAAATGCCTTTAACATGGTTATTTGGTCAGCCAGAAACAGCCAGGTGCTGTGGAGAAGTAAAAATAGCTCTTATTCTCCCTCCAGACACACTCCCCAACCACCTCCAGGAAAGGATGAGAGCGGGTGGAGACTGGTGGGTTCCCATGCCAAGGGCAAGAGCAATACCACCTGCATCTGGCAACTGTCTGGGACAGGGAGCTGACTTATATCCACCTTACAGGATACCTTGTCATATCCTGGCATCGCCTGATGTCCATCTCAGTTTTCCCTATGCTCTGGGTAAAGTTACCCACACCTGATGAAGGGAAGTACAAGCAGTCTGTCCTAGAGCTCTCATTGGCCATGACAGGTGAAGAGAAGAGCAACTTGAACAAATGCTGTGCCGTACACTCTGTCTCAGGGATAAATTTCTCAATTGTTGCCAGCTTTGGAAGAACTACTCAGAAAGCTGTGAAAGCAAGCAAGAAATCCCAGTGTACACAATGCTGGGGGGATGAGGGGAGGAGCAAGTTTAATGGGCTGCATGAATTGTCAAGCAAACCCTCTGCAGACTTCAGCATCTTCAGTGGCACATTCTCATTCTGACACAGAAGCGACATTTATAGGTCGTAACTCTTAGGAGCAGTTGGTCTCTCTGGCACTATTACACTTAAATGTGAAGGGCTTCATCTGCTGACTATCACAGTGGAAAAGGCAAGTTGTGCAGTTAAAGTAACAGTTCAGGAAGATCCCCCAGGGATGGAGTGAGCAAAAGAGAATAATCAGGCATTTCCACAACTTGCCCCTGTAGTGTATTAGTTTCTGGCGACTAAGCTGCTTTTAGCTTTCCCAGTTTATTTTTAATCGTGTCTGTACCATCCACTGCTCGTACTCCCATTGCATTTATAATTATAATTGGCTATCTAACTAAATAGCCTACGGATCTGTGTGCTGGGAAACATGCTGTGCAGATGTGTTGGTCTGTGTGCACGCACACACAAACCTGCACATCCGCACACCGCTGCCCTCACACAAACCGCCTTAAAAAAAACAGTCAGAGATTGAATTAGCTTAGAAATGGAGCATCTGCACAACCAATAATTTCATTACTGAGGAAGGCAGGAAACTGTGTTTCTCAATGAAACTCAGATTATGAATCCGGTCATTTGCATTGAAATTTTAATAGGTTTGTACAAAAAAGGACTGCTGCACATCAGTTCCTCTTTGAGGCGTGAGGTGAGGGAGATGCTGTGTGCTCTCAATAGATGCTGGAAGAGTTGGAGGTTGTGGTGGGTAGACACATCCACACTAGTCCTGCAGAAAAGCAGGTGAAGGTTTGGTGCCTATGCTCTGCTGCCCCATTCTTCCCATGGAGGGTGCAGATTATTTCTTTAAATAATTTAATGTCCGTGCCATGTTTGGTGACTGGAACTCTTTACTGTGTGGGGATAATGATGCCAACACCCCTGGGCTTGGACCAGTCCCCTGAGCAGGGCCTTGCTGGGATGGGATGTAAAGGGATTTCATGAATGAGGAAGGAGGATTTCATGTGGAGGTCAAGTCCAAATGCTTGGATAATCCACTTCAGAAAGAGAATCCATGTGCTGAGATTCCATATAGACAATGTTGTGCAAGTCCCACTATCCTTAGGCAAGAAGTAGTTCATGCTTTTGCTTTCACCTTCCATCGACCTAAACTCATGGATATAGAAAGTATCATCAGCTGTTGCAGTAGTTCTGCATTTTGGAGGATGATGTTTCTGTGAGGCCTGGGGCTCCTTGCAGCCCTACCAGGCTGATGAGGCTTTGTGGGTGACCTCTCTGCAGCTCCCTCCAGAGTGATAGAGAGGAAAACTACATCTCCCAGCAGCCCCAGGAAGCAACAGGATGAAATTTTAAGGGTGTGTTTGATTTTCTTTCCGAACAAATGGCATGGGAAAAGACAATCTCTGATTAGCAGATTACGCCTTTTGTTTTCAACAGCGCTGAAGAAGTTCACACAAATGGGAAAAGTTGGATCAGTTTTGTAAGAGATTTTCTCAGAGATATACACACAGAAATCAGGCAGATTAACTCTCATCTCAGTCTGCTGAGGTTTTTCCTGCAAGGTGCTTGCTAGTATGAAATATTAAAAGTGCTATGTTCTTTCCTTCACATATTTCTTCATATTCAGTCAGGCCACTCACTTGATATGTAAATAAAGTGTACCACCACTCTATAAAATGCGATACTCTGCATTATTTAAGCTGTGAAGGTGATGCATCATCCGTTATGTGGCTCATTGGGGGAGCCCCGCTGTGTATTTGGCAATAAAGCCTCAGAGCGCCTCATCAGAAACAGCAGTTGGTCCAGGGGAAGTTCATTTATGCATGAAATATTCACAGAGCAACAATGCAAACCTTAAACATCAGTAATTGTTAGATTTCTATTGCCTCTAACTAGTGCCTCTAAATTATTGCAAAAGACCAGCCAATTTGCAAATTACATATATTTGTCATGCTCTTGTACCTTTAGTGAAGAGCCCATAATGGTGATAGCATTTTTAATGTACACAGTCACTGTGCCTCCTTTGGAGAGCCAGCCAAAGACTAGCTCTTTAATGGGAAGAGCTGACCAGGTTTCTGGAGAAAGTCCCTGCTACATTAGCTGACTTATTGCCTGCAATTTCTTTTCCCAAATATTTATCTCCAGCTTTAAGACCAAGAAGAAACTTCATCCAAGATGGTCCTTCCACTCTCTCATATCTTGGAGAAATTCTGTCTGATCACAACAGTAACACGTAGGGCTATGACATGAACAAGCCCAGCTCAGTTTTTTGACTGGGTTCTGTCATTCAGTCCCTGTGACTAGAGAGTGACCTTGTCTGTGGCCCAATAGTCTCACACAATTTTGGAGAATGACCTCTGGAAAACACAGCCTGAGGTTTCAAGTTGAAAACAAGTCAAAATGAGCACCTGGTGTAACCCCCTCAAAAGTTGCAGAGCTGCTCCAGGGATGACTGATACCTGGGGAGACGTGACTGGGCATGTTTTTACCACCCTCCTGCTCAGCTCTGAAAGGTGAATGATGGTCTCTTGATGATCTCTATGGTCTTTTCCAACCTTACTAATTCTGTGATTCTGAGAAAGGTGATACTCAGATCCCCTTGCCTTGAGCTGTGCTGGGATTATCAATGACACTTATCCAAGAGTGTGTGAAATGCTTTCAGTTTCAAACTGGGAACTTTTTCAACTCTGTTTAGCCATGCAGGGCATGACAACTGTCTGCTGACTACACGTTTGTGCTCTTACCCTGCCTGTCATGTAGTACCTGTCTTTGTGCTTCTCTCCCTTTGAGAACTCCAGCCGGAGCGGGGCCAACCCAAAGGGATGCTCTCTGCTGGGAGCCAAATGCTGCCACAGCAAGCAAGGAATTAATTTAATAACTTCAGATTCATTAATATCCCTCCCTACAAGACCCAAAATAACAACTGGGAGATCAAAGGTCAATTAACAATCACAGTCTCTAATCTATCAGCAGATTAATTTCTGAGCTGCTTTATGACCGACTGTTACCTACAAAAGTTGTAGAAGGAAAATGCTCTGTCCTCATCTTTCCTCTTTCTGGTTAATATTTAACAGAGGTCTTTTAATGTTCTCTTCCATTCAATACATAATAAAATACAGTATCACCTTTGACAAATCTCTTCCTTTTCACAGAGGAAGGGGCGTATTTCCCCAGTGCTGCTTTATCTTTTACACTGCGTGTCTCTCTGGGAATGGAGGATGCTCCATCAGGTTGATAAAACACAATCTCCTTTCCCCAGGCATATTGGTCCCTCGAGAGGAATCATTAGCTTTGCAGAGGATGGGGGCCAAAGGCATCATTTCCGACAGTGAGTAGCGGGCAGTGCTGATTTTCTGTGTATCTTGTTATCCCAGAAGAGGTTAATGGCTATGGTGGCATCTCCTCCTCCCCCATGGATCTCAGAGTAATCTCCATGTGGGATTTGATCCCTTCTGCATACAAGTTGTTGTTTGCTGACAACTATTACAGGAGGTAAGGAGAGCTTTTTACACCTTTAAATAACCTACAGTCATCCCAGACATGCAAAGGGCAGAAGGGGGTCGAAGCTCTCGATGTGCTTTTGGAGAAAGGGCAGGTCTCCTGCTGTGAAGTTCACTTTGGCTGCAGAGATGTGATCTCTGTGCCAATTTTGCAAGTGATAATTTTAAGTTTGCCCTGTCCCTATGGCCTTGTCTTTGTGAGTGCACAAAGAGCAGTGTTGAGGGCATATGTGAGCTGAGACATGAGTACTTTGTCCCTAGTGCTCACAGTAAGCCTGGCTCCTTCTTTGACCCTCAATGCTGCACCTAGAAGAGCAGAGCTTGGGTTATCAGCTGTGTGCTCTGCTGCTGTCTTTTGACTTTGCCTGCCCTGGGTCGCAAGAGTGAGAGACCTTCAACTCACAGCAAGGTCCTCAGCTCCCCCTCCAGGGTTTGGGCTGAGAGACTTGTGGACAGCTGAGTTTCAAAAGTGGAGTTAGCTAAATGCATGTGTTGAACATGAAATTTAAACTGACTCAGCCCCCACCTATAAGCTAGGGCAGCAGCATATCTATACCTCCTGTGAGGGTAAAGACACATACTCCAGAAATTTTGTAGTACACAAATATTACAGGAAAAGGACCAGTGAATGTGTGAGATGACTGGCTTCATCCTGGCTCTGTTGGTAGGAAGGAATTATATCCTCATTAATCTGAGCAAGGAGGCAGCTCAGGACCAGAACCTGAGCAGCAAAATGGCACCTTTGTGCCATCCAGCAGGAGATGACAATAAAAGCCAATGAAAAAAACTAAAAACCCAAACCAAACAAAAAACCCAACAAAGGCACTGAAGGTTTTAGTCACTTAACGAAATGAATTTCTGTACAAGTTCTGAAGCTGAACTCTAAAAGGTGATCACTCCTGACTCCAGGTTTCTCTTTGACTTGTTTTATGATGTTTGCTGAAAGTTCAGAAAATTAAATCTTTTGCAGTTTCAGAAATGCACATGATGGATGTGTTTTGGGATTCAAATCAAGGGAGGGAGAATGCTTCTTTAAATTATTAGTTTGGCTTCCCTCCACCATGCTGCCGCTATGTTAATTAAACAGCGGACATATGTTAAGGCTGTTTTACAAGCATCTGGAAAGAAAAATTAACATTTTTTATCACTGTCACTGTAATTTCTTAACTGTCTGTATATGTGGACAATATGAAAATTATTTTAAAGTCAGAGTGGTTTGCTTTGATTAGAAGACAAGCAGGGGGATGAAAGGGAAGTCTGATAACTGAAGAATGGGAGAATGGGAGACAAAAATGATGCTCGATGAGGCTGGTCAGTCTGGGTGGAAATCTGACAGTGTGTATATGTATTAAAACAACTCTGTTGTGCATTTTTGTTGTCCTTTTCATGGCTCTGGAGGTAGTTTACAAAGAAACCCCGCACCCTCCTGTGAAGCAGGTTTTGGATGGTCATCTTGGACTCTGTGCTGTAGTCCAGGCTCGCTGGCTTCTCTCACCCTGCAGGACTTTCAGAGCGTGGGTGCACCAGCACAGTCACAGAATGACAGAATAACAGAATATTCTGAGTTGGAAGGGACAGGGCTTGAGTGTTGAGCCTGGCACTTCAGTACAATCATTATGGCTTCAAACTGACAGAGGGCCATCTTAGATATATTAGATATATTAGAAAGAGATTCTTTACCGTGAAGGTGCTTGCACACTGGCGCAAATTACCCAGAGAAGCTATGGCTGCCCCATCCCTGGAAGTCTTCAGAGTCAGGTTGGATGGGGCTTGGTCTAGTAGAAGGTGTGCCTGCCCATGGTGGGGGTGTTGGAACTGGATGGTCTTTAGGGCCCCTTCCAACACAAACCCTTCTGTGGTTTTATAATTCGGACTGTACTGTCCCTCTCACAACACTTCTTGCACAAAGTCTCCATTTCTGGAAGACATTACTTCTTGAAAATAGGGAAAATCAGGGTCTAGCTGTGAAAAACACCTTGGGGGTGATTGCATAGATTGAACTGTGTGTGGTCTATTTCAGCTAACCATGTTCACTGTCAGCCTAGACGAGGAGGCCAAGAGGAAAAAGAAGAGTGTCAAAATGACTGTCTGAAGCCAATGGCTGCTTTCCTAAGTTGGAGGGAGCAGCAAGCCCTGCTCCAGTCTGGGCTGGGGGAGACTTCTCAGATTGCACTATGTGCTTCACTGTGTAAATTAAACAATATGCTCCTTAACTGACAGGTTGGACTGACTCCATTTCCAGGATTCCCAGTCCGCACTTGCTAATTATAGCAATATGTTGTTTATCAGTGAAGAATTGTCCAAATCCAAATTTCCCTGAGTAATGAGGCACACTTAACTCCAGCTGGATGGGATACACTCTACAGCAGAACATGGCAGAGATTTCTGCCTTTCCCCAGGGCTGAGAGAGTCACAGACTCGGGGCCAAATTGGGGCCAATTTACTCACATCAAGAGGCCATATGAAATTAATGGGGCAATCCCTAAGAATGAGGATCTGATCCAATGGCCATTAAAATCAATGGCCCTTTCAAAGAGTTTCAGAGGCCCTTAGCATAGGGTGAGCAGGATTCAATCAAAAACTTGCAAGAAAAATGGACAGTGTATAGAAAAAAATGGACATGTGTAGAAAATGCAGAGCAAATAAGGTTATTTGAAGTTTCCAGCACCTTATTGACTTACATTAACTAATTTTTCTTTTTCTTGCAAACCAAAAATTTCACCTCTTAAAACTTTTATTTTCAGCCAGAGAAAATTCAAAGGCAGAAACCATTGAGAAAGCCGGCTGGGAGCAGAGTGCTGTTCATTTATCCATGCTGCCACCGACCACATTCCCCCTGAAATCCCAATGAAAATCATTAACATATCTTCATCAAGGCAGCACTGAGCCTTGCAAGAGTGGCAGAGCCGGGTCCTTGGTGGGTGTGTGTGACCAGCCAGTGTGACCAGCAGTGGGGCTAATCCTAAACTACCAATTATGTTTCCATCTCTCCATAATACCCCTTTCTCTATCAGTTTTCTTACAGCAATAAAAAAGGATAATCTATTCACGTATCCTACTGACAAGTCAGCTGGGATTTTTGCTTTAACCCGGGTGCTTGTAGGGGCTCTGAGTGAGCGTGTGTTGGCTGCCTGGTTAACATGTGCATTGTGGTCCTGTGTGCATGTTGTTAAAATAATGAATGCAGGAGACTGGACTGTCAAACGAATTAATCTTGAGCTCCTGATGATATCACAAACCACTAGGGCTTCACTCTCACAGGTTGCAGTTTCATCAACCCCCCTCTCCTATTGATTTATACCTACAGAATCCATCCTTCTCCCTATCCATTATCCTAAATGCAATGCTAACGTACCAGAGAAAATCTATTTGAGTTCATTTGAATTTTTTTTTTAGCTCATGAATTAATGTTTTCTAAAAGGCTATTTTAATCAGGCACTTTTTTATTAAAAGAAATATTACAAGAATAAAACACTAGCTCCCAAGGTTCAGTCAGTAATGGCAAAATAGCATATTTGGCTCCTGATATACCAGTGAGATTTTTTTCCCCTTTGTGAAATTAGCAATGTGAATTAGATCCAAGAATTTTAACCCTATTTGACCAGTGAGAGTTAACTGATGAACACAATTTATTTGATGAATCAGTGTCAAGGGGACTGCTGAGGGTTTTTTTTTCATTCCTTCTAATAATATAAAACTGCAAAATTGCAGGTTATGTCATTTGTTTGAGTTATCCTGTTACAGTGATTAGGGAGATTTGCCTCTTTTTCTGCTTTTATTGACAGGGTGTTTCCGAAAATAAACCTTTGTATTTCTGCATGAAATAAAACATTATTTTTTGCAGGGGGTGTCTGGCATTGTTGTCAAAGCAAGTGGGCAAAAATCAGTCCAAGGTTATGAGTTTGCTTGTTCATTGCTCCATATACTTCTAATCCTGTCTGGTTTGCAAGACTCTTGTTTCCATTCAAATTCCGTCTTCAGATTTCCCATACACAGAAATGTTACCAACCTTTTCATCTTTCTTTTCTTTTTGAAAGCTGATGTTTCTAAGCAGTCATTTGTTTCCAGAAATCAGGGCTTAAAAGAAATCACTGTCTCTCCATCTCTTGCAGTCTGCAGTAGTGTCATAGGATGTAACAACACAGATTCTCCTGAATTGTTGGCAATACCTACAAATCTAAAGCTTCAAATACAGCTTTTCCCAAATGGTGAAGACAAACAGATAGTGCAATCTCTTATCCTTGTAAATAAAAAGGCACAACTGATTTTATCCTATTCATCTTTCTGATGCCCTCAGATAAAATTAACCAGCAGCACAGTATGTAGCTCTACATAGTTACGTGTGATATATGTCCCTGCAAACACACATGTAGTGGTGTGTTTGCATGGGCTCAGATCAAATGCAGGCTCAGAGGGTGTGTGGGGAGCCATGGTGCCCACAAAAAAAGAAAAAAAATCAGCTTAAAACAGGTGGACAGCAAGAAGAGGGAAAAATGAGAATTCCTGGACCTCCAACCCCGTAACTCTGTGAATGCAAATAACTGGAATCACGGGGCGAGAAAAACCAGCAGTGAAGTCACTGAGGTTGAGAGAGCACTCAGATCCACTAGAAGACTCAGGTCAGAAGATTTGCTATGGAACACAAAAGTAATTGTGGAAAAGATGGGAATTTAACTGTATTTGTCCAAGTTCAGGGCTAACCACACAAGAATCACATCCTCACCTGTATGAGAGGTAACAGATCACACTGCCAGGACTCCTGGGACATGCTGCTCAGGTCCCTAAACTTGGCTCCATACAGGATCTCATCCCAGAAACTATATTGTTGTATTTGGATTTTTTATTTGTGGCTACAGGAGCCATGTCATTTCCCAGCTGTGAGCCACTCCCTCTTGTAGTAACAGGGTTTTTAGAAAGGGAGTAGTAAGGATGTGTTCCACTGTCGGTATCTGGTCTTCAGTCTCTGGGAACCTCAGCAAAGGAATCCTGGAATCACGGGAAATGGAAAACTAGCAAGCATTAATTACATTTGACTGGTTTTTTTTTTGAAGGTTATGAGGTAGGTTGTCCCTATTCAGGCTGGAACTACATATGGATAGAGACTAAATCCCAAAAGTAAACACCCCAAAGTTCCTGTTTGGCTCTAGATTTTGCCTTAAACATTTGTTGGTGCAAAGTCCTGCCTGCAGGTGAGTGCCTGATGAGAGACATTGGAAGGAAAAAGAGTTTGAGAAGAGCTGTGGGGACTAGTTGGTGAATCCGTTTAATTCCTAAAGATTTTAAATGAAGTATTTGTGATGATTTCTATCAAAACAGATTTCCATTTTCCTTAAGCTTATTTGTAAAGCAGTCTCCATCTCAGGCTACAGTTTGCTACAAAACCTCCTCCTGGCAGGAGTTTCTGCTGTTAGAGATCAGTTCATCATAGAATTACTGAATCACAGAAGAGGTTGTGTTGAAAGGGACCTTAACGATCGTGTCATTCAACCCTCTGCCATGGGCAGGGACATCTTCCACTAGACCAGGTTGATCCAAGCCCCATCCAACCTGGCCTTGGACACTTCCAGGGATAAAGCACCCACAGCTTCTCTGGGGAACATTTTCCAATGCCTCACCACCCTCACAGGGAAGAATTTCTTCCTAACATCCAGTCTAAACCCTTTCCATTTAAATCCATTTCCTCTTCTGCTATTGGAGATGCCATGGTACTTGTTTTACTTATTTTGTCCAAAGCTGGAAAGAGGGATAAATCCAGTTGGTCTGTGTAACACAGCTTCCTCTTCCAAGTCTTCTGTCCCTGCTGCAGCCCCAGGCTGGGAAAAGTATTGAGCATACTTGTAAGGTTTTCTCCCAATGCAAGAGTCCTTCGCTGTCACAGTCTTTGCCTCTGTGGGTTAATAAAACCATCTATCACACTTCCTGATGACAGATGTCTACATGTCCGAATAATACCCAGTATGGAGAGCTATGTGCTTTGACAGCCAGAATCAGGTTTCAGAAGAGATTGAGACGACTCCAGAAGTGAATGGAATGCACAGATGTTAGCAAGCCTGTCCTTCTGATTAAGTTTGCTGCAATGCAGAAGGTATAAATATGTTCAGATGCTCAGAAGGCCATGGGAAATGAGAGACTGCATTTTAGCACCCAGCACTTTTGAGTCCCGGGGTAATCCTGATTTTAAGTACACCTTTTATAGACCAATCTGGCTGAATTGTTCTACAAGTTAAATGAAGCAAAGACTTTGTAGAAGTATTCTGGCAAACAATATAATGTATCACTTAAAGGGCTATAACCAAGCAAGTGGAAAACGCAGCTCTTGTTGCAATTTAAGGCAGAGTAACAGTAGTTCATATTTAGCTTTTTATTGTGGAAAATGAAAATAAATATCATTTAGCAAATATGCATACTGGCCCAGTGCACTCTGCTACCCAGAGATCGATGTATGTTTGTTATAACTCTTAGAAATGTGTCTGTGGATGTTTTCTGTGTAGTAGCAAGTTTGTGCTGTGCACTCCCAGCTCTTTCTTCCATGAGGAAAGAGGCTCTTATTCCCACACTGTGGTGCTTCAGTTTTTGGGAGAAAGCTATCACATGTCTGTGGAGTCTCCTTTAGCCTGGAGATAACACTGAGTCTTAGGAACAACTTGATCTGCCAAGAGCAGGAATACATTTCAGACTCACACCCTTCTACCTGCCCTGGCTGTGAGCCTGAGGTCATGCCTGTGTGTTATAGGCCACACCCTTCCCATCCCAGGGACTTCACAGCTTTCCACTGGAGTTTCTGCAAGGAGAATTGCCTTGGGAGAATTTTGTCATGCTGAACTTTGATGAACCGTGGTACAATTTGTGCTCCCAGTCTCTGGGTGCAGTTGTCCATGAAACACAAGGAGGTCCTGCGGTGTCATACTTCCACTAAGGAATAAAATCAGCCTTGAGAAAGTTTTTCCCTGGCAAAGAAATCCCAGCAGAGGGGAAGCAGATGATAAAGCAGAAATAAAGGGATTGTTTCTTCAATGCTTCTTCTTCTCCCTCTGTCCCAGGGCTGCACCAGCACATCCTTATTGGTTGATTCCTGGAATCTTGAAAAATTCACAGGAGGTTGATCTAGCAGCTAGGTGTCTCTCAGTGACCCGTTCTTGGACAGGGAAAGCTGACACTGCACAGACACAACCTGCTGAACTCCAGGGTGTCCCTGCATGGTGCAGGGATCCTGCACGGCTGAGCCAACCCTTCAGGAAGTGCTGTTTCAGAGTAACTCTTAGCAGGGGAAGTATCTCATTGATTATTCGTGGATCTATAGTGAATTACATTATTTTATTCAAGAATATACCAGCAAGCCAGAACGTTTATGAGACTGGAAATATCTTCTGAGTGACTGCTCCGGATGTTGGAAGTGCTCACTGCCCTGGGTGTCTCAGGGGTCTCTGCCAGCCTGGTAAATCTGAAATCCTTCATTCATTCAGGGCAGTCTAAAGCTTTAGTCCTGAATGAAGCATCGGAAGAGATTTTTACACCTGGGTTTTTATAGCCTGACCTCAGCAGAAAAAAGGAGTAAGTCCGGGTTTTCACATGAAATTACCTCAGGAATAACCCCTCACAGCTAAGATGTTTGATTTAGAGCTGTTCTTTTGAGCACTCACTTTGGTGTTGTTTGCTTTAAAAATCTCTGTTGCCCGCGGCTGCCATCCATTCTTTCCCTGAGTCCATTAAGAGACTTTACCCTGAACTCTGCTCTCCTCATTTCCTTTCGCTTTCCAGGAAATGTTCTGCCTCTGTTCCACTGTTCCCCAGAACCGCCTGACACTGAGTGTTGCCCTCCAACCTTGTGCCAAGCCCAGAGCTGGTGAGCACACGTGTGTCCCTGTGTGTGCACACATGAGCTCAGGGAGCTGCTGCACGCCTGCGTCCTGTGGACCTTGGCCAGGGAGTGGAAATGTGTCTCCAGCACACAGAGGGTTAACAGCTCTAAATCTAAAGTACTCATCTGCAATCTCAATTTGCTCAGAGTCCAGCAGCTGCATTAGTTGAGATAATTCTGTCAGTGAGTGCTGTTTGTACCCAGAACATGCCTGCTAAATTTGTTAAAGAATACCCCAGACTAACGCATCATTACACTCACAAAGTCATCTATCTTTTACTTCAGATTAATTCTTTTTTTTCCCTCTCTCTTCACCTCCTCCATAAATCCTGGTGCACTTAATTAATTTCAGTTCCAGTGTAAGGTCCATAATACAGAATTGTTCAAGCAAACACAAAATTAATTATTCTATTTACAGCCTTCTCATTGAAAGGAGCATTTCATCTTTCATAATTACATTTTGGAACGTCCAATTATGAATTCAGACTTCTGCTGCTTTGCATACCGTGATTGTATGCAAGTGTCTCCATGCCAATGAGAACCAAGGGTTTGGGTCTCACATTTCCTTCCAATTAGAGTAAATTCAAGCACAGTTCCAGCCTGAAAAACCTTTTCAAGGGGTGACAGAGGGAGAGGCTGGGAGATGGTGAGTGCCTAAAGAATCAGGTTAAAAAATGCCTGTATGAATGCATGTTATCATTTCTTCTCTGGATGTGAAAGATGTCTTTATAACGCAGAACAAGGCTGCTGTAGCTGGTTCACTAACCCTACCAGCTGCTACAGGCTTAATTCTACAAGCGAAAGACTTTATCAAGCCCTTTTTGAGATAATGGAAAAATTCCTTGGCTCCTATGCCTTTGAAAAGAGCTTTTGAACTCATGCACAAGTTGATACGTATATATTATACCCTTGATTTGTGTTAATTATATCAATTTTTAATGCCTTCGATCACAGTAGTTGTTTTCCTTGGAGCTGATTGGTAAGTGAAATCTGAAACTGCAAAGGTTCCCCGCTTGCTGAAAACCTAAGGCAGATTCAAGATTTCATGTGTTTTTTGAGAATTGTGGCCTCAGACCATGAAGTAGGGAAGGAATTCCCTGGCTGAGTAGTTCTGGCTTTTTCCTGTCCATGAGCACAAATCCTCCTGGGGCAGAGGTCTGTGATGGGTGTTTAGTTCCCCTTGGAGCTGTGGTGCCATGTGAAGTAGAGGGGACAGCGGGTGATGGATGCTTTCTCTGGGGAGAGGGTTTTCCACCTGCAAGTACAACAGAATTTGACTCACATTTGGAGACTGAGGGATCTGTGTCATGCCCTAAACATTTTTATGGGAGTGTTTGACTCTTCTGAAGGATCCTGGATGGGACATAGCCATGAGGCAAGCCTTGTGGGGCTGTAGCAAAGTCTTGACCTGATTCCTTACCGTTCAGCAGCAGGCAACCAGGAAAAGTGAGCTCAGGGATGGGGCTCAGGAGACACGGGCTTGAGTCCCAGCTTTGTTGCAGGTGCTGTGGGTGACCCTTAGCAGGTAGTTTCAGGCCTGACCCATACACTGTAGGTAGGAGCTGTGAGCTGGATGAGGCTCTTGGAGGTCACTGGATGGACAAGGGGAGCACAGCTGCCTCCTGTCATCCCTGGGCAAAATCTTCCTCTGGCAGTTGGCTTGGCTGCCTGGGGACACAGCTACAGCTCTTCCTTCCCTAATGCCTAGAGCTCCTGACCCCGAAGAAAAGCACCTTCACACTCAGGAGACAGGAGGAGCTGCAATGGCATCTGGCTGGAGAGGCCACCCAGGCAATCTAAGGCTTTTTACACTCTCCTTCTTTGCATACTTGAGAAAAGGCCACTGATGATCTGACCTTTAGGATATCTGGTTTAAAAATTCCTGGCCAGTACAAGTGGAAATGTGCTGTTATAAGAGCTACAAAGTAGCTCTAGAGTCAGCCTGTCAAGTCTGATCATGCCCTGAAAAGCCGAAATGTGCCCATCTCCTTTAGAAACACAAATAAATTGCTTTAGCCTTATCTAGAGTTTTACAGTGACTGCTGCTCTAATAGGATGAAGCATGGTAATCAACTTTATAGAGCATATTTCCATGGCCCACCCGTTATGTCATGCCTTGTTTACACAATTGGAATTAGGGATTAAGAGGTACACATACTGGGCAGGGGGCCAAAAATACTTTTACAGCCCTGATTTACTAGCTAGCCCGTGCAGGACTTGGGAACTGTGTGTGCATCAGCAGCAGTGAGAATGTGACTGGCTTTGGTGTGCAGGATTTAGCGAAGTCCAACACTGCATCACGGTGTCTGAAAATAAACCTGAGTGCCGGGCAGGTGGGCACTGTGTGCCACCACATGAGCCCCCGGTGGGATGGATGGGACAGCTGCTGCTGCTCCACTGGCATCTGTTCCTCTCCAAACACATCTTCAGTTGCTGATCTGATACCTGGGAGTTAAAATCCTGGGTCCTGTGTTAGAGTTCAATCTGCTGTTGTGTGACGGGAAGGGGAGTCAATGGTGGAGCTGGGGAGCCTGTGCCCATTGTTACTGGCACCAAAAGAATTATCACACATGTAAAGAAGAGTTGGATTTGAGTGCAAAGTAGATTTTTCACAGAATTATCCTTTTTATTATCCAAAAATTATAGAATCACAAAATAGTTTGCATTGGAAGGGACCTCAAAGATCATCTAATTCCAGCCTCCCTGCCATGGGCAGGGACACCACCTACCAGACCAGGTTGCTCAGTACCTCATCCCACCTGGCCTTAAGCACTGCCAGTGATGGGCAAGGAATATAATTCTTATTAGTAATGGTGATGTACCTTGCCTAGCAGCTGTGCAGCTCTAGACACAGAGAAAATTCTTAACCTCAAATATAACTAATGTGTCATTTATGGCCATAGACCAGGAGGGGTTGACCTTGCTCTTTGCCCACTTGCAGCACTTTCACTGGAGAGGATCCATCCCTACCCTGTTGAGTACAAACCAGGACTGATACTCTTTACACATGTGCAAACCCAGAGGTTTTCTGAGGTCACAAGGGGGGGGTGAGAGGAGAAGAAAACTGAAAGCTCAGAGGCCAGGTGTATTCACCAGAAAAAGTGTTTTGGATTCAGAGAAAATGGGACAAGGAGAGACAGTGAGAAGGATGTGGACACTTCCCCACTCCCCCGTCTACAGAAGGATGCAGAGGGAGGATGAGGATACACTGTTGTGCTGCAGAGCCAGCTCATCACAGCCACCTTCCCTGGGCACTGATGGTGGCACAGGCACTGATTTACCCTGATTTACAAGGGGACACATGTGCACCAGGCTTGTGTCTCTGGCAGCCAAAACCCCTGAACTAACCTCATCTGAAGCTCAACCACATCTTCACTCAGGCTGAGGACAGCAAAGATATATTTTTACCCTCCACAGATGCTGCTGTTAATTTGTTGGCTGTGTACAAATGTGAAGTTCGGAAGAGGAAGCCAGTTTGTGCAGTTTTTAGCTCATTCAGTATGTTATCTCTAGTGGGAGCAACTTCATTGGCTTACACGAAAAGACATAAATAATCTGTTTTAAAAACTATTGGAAGAACAGTGGATTTATGGGCCTTACTGCTAGAAATGAATTAAAATGACCCTCCGGTCCGGCCCCCTGCTTTCTCTGAGCAATTCCCGACTCAGAGACCACATTTTGAAGTTGAGCTGGACCTGGTTTATTTTACTTTTTAAAACACATCTAACCTTGGCAACACTGCTTTACTCAATAACAAAATATTGTTCTTACTGTCCTTAGCTGGCAGGAGTTAATTGCTCCCTTTTGTAAGCTGTGAATGGGTTTGTGCCGTTCCACCTGGCATCTCTTCTTCTGTTTGCTAATTAGGTATTAATTGCAGAGGCTGTTGGGGTTTTGGGGGTGAAAAGAGCATGTTTTTATTAGTCCTGCACGGAAGGGGCTGAAATGAATCGAGTTTGGTAACAACAGACCTTGTAACATCAATGATACATATTTTCCACGGGGTGTTATGGTCTGATGTTCAGTGAGGCACAGAGAGGTGAGGGGAAGTTTTTGGTTATTGATTCTCTGAATGCTGCAGCTCAAATCGTGCACTGCTGGTTAATGAAATACAGCGGTAAGGAAAGGAGAAGGGCAGAGGACTGTCTTTTGAAATATCGAAGTTGTTATATTTTATAAAGGGAAATTGTGGAAAGTGGGTTAACAATGAACCAGCTCCTCATTTTACTAGTTTCATGACAAAGCTAAGAAAAAACATATAAAAATGATCCTTGTAGAGGCATTGCTATGGGTCGCTGGGAACTATTGGAGAGTTGGGATGGATAGTCAGAGATTTTATACCTTTTGAAATCAAAATTACAGAATAAAGTTTTCTATAGGGAAAAGAGAACAAGAAAACAGGAACTCTGAGGAAACAATACTGAGAAGGACAGGAGACTTTAAGTTTTACAAAGGATTATTTTAACATGCATTTCTAAAAAACTTTTAGGAAATTAAAATATTGAGTTATAATTTTTTCAATCCCTTTTGATTGAAGAAGATATTAAAAACCATAAAAAGAGAAAGCTACAGTTTGGTAGACGGATATAACTGAAGTAATTGCTTGACCTAGAGGCTACATACAAGGCAAAGGCTGTTACTTAGGAACTCCTTAGGGGAACTGGAAAAGTAAAAATACCCAATTTCATCAGCAAGACTCATCACAAGTTACAAGGTGTCAGCTATAGCAGGAAGGGATAAGTATGGGGCTACAGACCCTTCATCTGCCTGTCTCTTTGAGAGTCAGATTTCCTAAGACGATCTGCTGTGGCCACTTTTGACAGAGCCCGAAAATTCAATTTCCAGAATGATGAAGAGTGCAAAAGAATGCAGAAAATGAGGTTGAGAAGAGATTTTCAGAGGAGAGCTGCACAATTTCCTGCTTAAGACAGTATTTCAAAGCCTCTGTTCTTTTCTTGCACTGCCAATGATGTTTCAGAATCCAAAACCTTGCACGGATTTTCAAAATGATTTTAAGTCAGCAAAATAAATGCAAAACTCCTGATAAACCAGCTCATGCAGAATCATGTTATACTTCTCCAGCAATCTTGTTGAACCAATGTTTTTTCCCTACAACACTCAGACTTTTATCTCTCTTGCTGGCCCTACTACTCTCCTTGTGCTTACCTGTGTTTTCCTATCATCCTCCTGGATCAACGTGCTTTTCCTACCCTCAGCACCTCTATTTACTCCACTTTCCAAGGTTATCAGGGGAATACTCAGCATCTGTCATTTATACAAACATCACAAAGTCATCAGGGATTACCTGTGAAAGGAGAAGTATTCTGCAACTTGTGTGGGAATTGTGGATTTTCCATCCGCTGCCGAATACCCCAAAGCATAAATCCTGGGCAATAGACATGTGAGCCTGTGAAGTGGAAAAAGAAAATCAGAGGTTGCAGACCGACAGTTGTTTGGTATCTCGAATTAATCCTATGTGATAATTTTTGTGGTTCTTCCACTCCACATCACAGGGGCCTGTTCTGCTCTTCAGCCACAGCAGTTGGACAAAGCAGTGCATTCCTGTGCATTGCTTAATGTGTTGCCTTCACACCCTTCTGTCTTTTATCTACATCTTTAATTGAAGGTTTTACTGTCCTTGCTTGTCCGGATCTCTCCTTCCATACACGCCACAGATTTCTCTGTTCCATACATGAAGACGGGGTGTTCCAATGTTTGTGTGAGAAATGGAATATCCCCTGGGATGTGCTAGTGGAACAGAGACAGTGACAGTTTCAGAAATGCAGATTTTTTTTAATAATGGAAACAAGTTTTTCCTTCTAGAGCAGTACATTCAAATCAGTGTTGCAATGTCAATGGGAGTGTAGGAGACTCTGCCCCCTTACCTCAGGTAACCCCACACGAGAGAGCACCAAGGAGTGGTTTAAACATCTGAGGGTGTGCAGAGTGCCCAGAGAGGTATTTTCGTGGTCAAGCCTTCCAGATGAAGCTAGATCCCAGCAAGCAAATACATATTCACAGGGTTATTTTTAAAGGCCTTCATGCCGCCATGGTGCTAAGAGATGTTTTTAACTCCTACCAAAGGGTTATGGCACTGCCCAATGGATTCCCATTTGTGGACTTGGCTTTTGTACAGTTTAATTACCAGCAGATGACGGTTGTATCTGGGCTGGGAAGGGGCTGCCTTGGACTGTGACGTTTCTGTTGAGCTGCATCCACTGATTATGAGTATTATTTTCAGCAGCTTTATTGCATCAGTGATAAACCACAGACATTCTTCCTATAAAGAGCAAGAAACTTTGAACCCTTTAAATACTCACTGAACTGTGGAGGACTTGTTAAACCGTATAAAGGTCAGTGAGAAAGCAAAGTCCAAAGTACTGCCTGCCTTGCATTACTCACAGGTCCCTACAAGTGGCCTCAGAGCAATGTTCCTGGTCTACCAGCGAGCAGTGTGGGGTGTCCCAAAGGTGAGGGCACCTTCTTCTTTGGTCATAGTGGATATCTGTTCGTGTAAACCCCAAGAGAAGAGAAACTCTGTGCCTTTGACAAATGTTTCTTACTGATTTTGTGGGTTACTCTTTCACTTCCTGACTCACTTTTTTACTCCCTTTTCCTCCCAAGCTGGAAATTTTTCCCAGCATGATGTCCATCCAATCCTTACTTTTCTGCATGGAGGTTTTGAGTTCTGTAAGAAGTCAGAGAATATTTCCTCCCCTGCCTGTTCTTTCTTCTGCTGAGCCAGTCTTTTGGTAGGGATGTGATGACAGGGAACCTATGAAAAAGAAAGTGAAAAAGAAAGCTGCGGTTGGATTTATAGTGATAGCAAGAAGGAAACACTTGCTCAGTTCTGTCCCTTACTCTTTCTCCCCTCAAGATGCTTTTAAAAATAGGAAGAAGCTCAAACTGGCTTCAGACCATGTCCTTTCTGAACTGTTCTGCAGGTCACAGCATCTGAGCATCGCCTTCAACACCCAAAAAGGGAGTAGATGCCCATGAGCGTATTTGGAGTTTGTGGTTCGGATATCATCACACTGTGTAACTTGGGACTTTGTTGAAAGCCCATAGCTGTGAGCTGTGTACTGAGTGTGCTGGGCTCTGGTTATAGAAATGGGGAAGGAGGTTGTGCTAAAATTATCATGGACAGTAGAGCCCCTTGTAGTTGTGTAGCCTCTGCCTGCTGCAAACACCCCAGGGTTAATTCAGATGGTTTTGGTATCACAATAGGCTGTAAACTGTATTGACAATGACCAATGACTTGCTGAAGAAATATGAGAATGTCTTGAATTCCTATAAATGTAAGCATGGCTATTTTCCCTTGGAAAATAATTATAAAATAAATAATTTAAGTGCATTTAATAGAAAATGTAAATGATGTATTTTTTCCATAAGATGTTTTGCTCTGGAAAACAGGAAGGACTTTCATTTGTACATCACCAAGAATATCCTTGACACGAGAAAGTGTTTCACTACATCCAAAAGCCAAGATAAAAAGACCTCCATGAAACAACATTTTTTTCCTTCCTCTTCCCTCCAGCCCTATCCAAGTACTGTGTGAAAGTAATTTGTCTTGGACTTGGAAGGTTTGTTTGCAAATGAATGCACTCCTTTTTCTGTGGAGCTTAATTCCAACTTTGCTCGCTGAAACCAGACAAAGTCAGTGGTTGGTCAATGCCTTGCTTGAAAAGATTAGTTTGAATTGCTGTGTACGTAGTATTTTAAGCTCAAGTATTGGTTTCAATATATTTCTGTTTGTTCTAGCAATTAATTGATTTTTTAATATGTAGGCATTTTAAGAGACCCAAAACTCTCCCTTACTGCCAAACCAGGACGGTTACTAAGGGTTTCTTATATTCTCTCCTTTTACTGCCAGACATGCTTTTAGAATAAACTGGCTATGTGAAAAGTAATTCCTTTGTGATCTTGTTTACACTAGTGCCTAAAGAAGTGTGAGGAAGAAGAGATGGAAAGGCCTCAAACTTCCTAAGGAAAGAAAACCTGTTCATTACCACAATCCTGTTCCAAAGGAAAGCTCACCTGTCTTATCCAAGTGGAGGCTCATGCCTTGGGGATGTCAGAGAGCACTTGGTTCCTTACAGACTCTGCATCCACTCTTGGTGCATGGCGATAAATAATGTTTGTTTTTCTGATTCTTGAAATATATTTTCTGTTGGCATCAAGTAGATGGAGAAGCCCCTGCAAAGAGTTTGCTATCTAAGAAGCAAGACTGATCTTTAACAACTGCAAGGGAAGTGGGGGACACACACACACACTCAGGACCCAGGGCTGGGATTCTTCTGACCAGGTATTGATGGGAAGTCACTGTCGATGGCAGACAGTGAAGCTCTTGGCAATACAGGCAGGGAAGCCTTAAGTCAAAGTAACTACTGCCCAAAAATAAATGTTAAAAGTACAGTGAGTAGCTGATTTCAGGGCACAGTTTATTTCTTTGCACTAATGGAACAGGGAGGGAGTGAAATTTCTGCAATCTGGACTTCTGGTATCAATTTACCCTCCCAGGAACAGTGACAGTCTGTGCTGGATCTTGGAAAAGCCTTGGTGGAATAATGAGCAGAGCTGATTCGTTTGAGCATGTGGCTTCAGTAGGTTGGTTGCTGTTTCTCTTTTCCTTATGTGCAAGTTTTTAACTATAAACTGGACTTTCAACTGTAAAAGTGAAACCACTGTACTCAAGAAGTCATGTCAAGTCAGTCTCTTCACAAGTGGAGATTTTTATGCATGAAAATAAACTCATAAAATTGTGTGTGTGAGCAAAGCAATGTCACTTTTGTGTTCTGGAGCTTGGTTTTGACAAACCAAAAGACAAAAAGGCAGTATTTTATTATCTCTAATTTCTTCCCATCCAGATAATAGGGAAAAAAGAAACCTGATAGACACAGATACAGTGTTCACAACTCATAGGCTTCTCCCATTGTGCATTTTTCTCCTGTCTATCCAAGAGGGCTTGAATTTTCTCAGCAATGGCCAGAGCAAAAAGTGACAAGGAGAGTGAACAGGACTGAGAGTGCAGCAAGGTATACTCAACATTCCTGGGGTAGATGCATTTCAGAGAGGAGTTTGGCCTGGTTTGGGTGGTCAAGAAGGATCTGGCTCAGCTTTGCAAGGCAGCTAACAGGGACACATTTCCCAGCATCAGGTTATGCAAGCCACTGAGATGGAGGTGGGAGGGTGCAGGCTGCCCGAGAGTCATTTTGTATCTGCATGAAAATGGAGTTCAAAACATTCCCTCTAGAGTGGTATCCAATACCAAAATTGGATTTGGGAACTCAGAGTACATGAATATTTGCGCTGTCAGTAAGAGTTATCTGTATACAGACCCCTTTGCTTGTCTGCTTTCTCTACCATGCTTCCTTCTTAATTCATTTTCAGTCTTTAATGTACTGTTGTGTAGCATCCTCTCCCATTAGGCCCTGTAATGTGCTCCGATTGCCTTCAGCTTGACTGCACTTAATAGCCAGCGTAAATAGAACTTAGTGTAGCATGCACTAACATCTCTATCCATTGTCCAGAGATTAAATACATGCCACAAATGGTTTACGCATCATCAGCCTCGAGCCCTCGTTTCATAGCTCCCAACCAAAAGAGGATATTAAATTAATTTGCAGGTTGCTTTAGCAAAGCCTAACAAAAAGAAGGAGGGGGGGGAAGTCCTGAGGGTCACTCTGCATATAATATCCATCAATCAAAAAATAGGGGTGGAAAATGATAATAGTGGGTCATTATATGAGGACAGGTGCACACGTATTTAGCTCTGCCTCTAGTTCAGGTCAAAGCTTAATGGTGTTAACTGGGCAGGAATGCCGGCTATGTGAGCACTGTGTATGTGTGAGGAAGAGGCAAAAGGGCAGCACTGTGTCAGGACAACACAGTCTCTTCCATGTCGTCCTGTTTAACTCTTTACTGTGTCTGGGCAACAGCTGTTGAGTAACACTGGGCTTGTGAGGGAGGAACAAAGGAGAAAAGCAGAGATCTCCATCTCTTGTCTTGTCCTGCAGCATTTTGGACCATTTGATTCTGTGAAGAAGCAGGATTGGTCTGGGGCAGTGCCAAATGAAATTGCACAGTGCCAGGGTCAGATTGGCAGCACCTGGATGTTCTAGTTATCAGGGCCATGGGTTTTGTCAAGCAGCAGGAAATACAAACACTCCTCATTGAAAGGCAGGAAGGAGACCTGTGCTCAGCAGAGGACATGGGCTGACAGAGATGGACAATGGTGTTCATGCGTGACAAGACTGAGATAACTTGAAAAACAATGGCAAGGCCTCTTCTCATCTACTAAAGCAAGAATTGTGAATAAAGTGGTGAGATGTATTTAAAGTGAATAGAGGCTGACTAGGTTGAGAATATAGAACTGCATCTTTACTTTATCGTTACGAAGGGAAGGCGCTACATGAATGTGATTGCATGGTCAGGCACTCGTGCCAGCCCTTTTTGCCAGTCTATACTTTTAGCTTGATGAGTGGGGCAGATACGGAAAATGAGAAAGCTTCGGTCACACTTACAGGTTTCACACAGTTGGAAAGAAACTCAGGTTTAAAGCATCAGGCTAAAAGTTAGGCTACCTTAATTTGGGGCTGTGGCATGAAATACAGGGTGTATTACCCAGGTATGCAAGTCTTTTCTCTTTGTTTCAAGTTTGATGATGATCCACAGAGGGGAATGAAAATATTAGTGATTAACACACTGTTTTAGATGCCAGTGTCAAGTTTTTCAAAGCCTTGTTGATGAACATTAAATCACTGCATCACATCTGGAGGGAAGAGGTTCAGTGCCACATGCCCTTGCTTTCTGGGGAAGTGTGTTTTCAGATGCTACATTCTGTAGTTTTGATGAAGAAATGATCCAAATCCTCCCCCAAGCCTACAGTAACACACTTTGATTGACATGTATTATTTTTCTGAGGCTCACAGTAAGTACCAACCATACAATGAGAAACGATATACTGGGAACCAGAATAATTAAGCAAGGAAATATCCTTTACCACAAGCTTTTAAATGCCCAAGGACTGCTGTCATAGAAATGATGAACTTACAGTCTGACAGCTGATATTTTAAATGCTGCTATTCCATATCAGTTTTCCCAGGCTGGAGCCAAGAAAGTGAAGAAAGGCAAAGCAAGGACTTGGTCACACTGCAAGGTAACAAGGGTTCAGCAGAAGGTGTAAGAAACAAACTCACTAGGTGAGACATAAATAGTCAATTTCAGGCTGTGTCTAGGGGCAGAAGAGTAGATTCAAGTTTCACAGGATATTCAGACTTGGGAGGGACCCACAAGGATCACAGAGTCCAAGTCTTAATTAAATGGCCCGCACGGGGATCAAACACACACATTTGGTGGTGGTGGTGGGGAAAACCGTAGCTAAAACAAAAAACCAAAAAGATACATTAATTCTGGGAGCAGGAGGGTCTCTTCTGGTTGGTGCTCACTCTTGCTGGAATGACCCACACCAACACAGAGGTGACATTTCCCCAATGTCTTGGTGAACTCTGGTTGCACCATGGTTAGCCCAAAACTTGAATTCAGATAGGATGATCTGTATTCTCTTATGCTCCCTTCCTTTCCTCGTTTTTTTTTTCCTTTTTCCTTTCTTACTAGTAAATAGCAGATGCTGCTTGTCTTGAGGTTAAATGGATGGGGAAGGATATGGATTTCATCCTGATCTGCTACAGAACAACGTCAGCCAGCTCTTGCCCCGATTTTTACTCCAGGCAGATGCTCAATCCACGTGTTAGTGCAGCCGGGAAGGGAGAGTGAGGCAAGAGGATAGAGCCTGATGGGGCTGGGCTGTGCCGTGTGCTCCAGAACAATAGATGATCACTCTTAATTATGGCAGCCTGAATGAACACTGCTTTGTCGACCCCTTTCCTCGTGCTATCTGATCAATACAGCCTTAATTGCTGAAGAAAGGGAGTATCGTACACAATCACAGCACAATGGTTTAATCACTTGGACGCTTAAAGTTAATTTCAGGCAGTTCATTTCTCATTGACTCTCCCTCCGTCAGAGATGGCTTGTCTCCTTGCACACACAGGTGCACGTGTGCTCCCAGCTAAAGGTGGGTTGCTAATAGCTTTTAGCACGATTATTTGAGCTAATTGAAAATGTGAGAAATGTTATTATCGTGCGTAAGATAAGAAGGGTGTTGGGTTTTTTTTTTAAAAAAGGTGTATGCTGAAAGCATCTCTTGAGGAAAGAAATAAAAAGGTCTTAATTTCTGGACCATCCTCTCTGTTGCCTTCATTCTGACCTCCCCAGGCACACTGGGCATCCTTAGGTTTAGTGACCAGGTCGTGCAGCAGGATTGGAAATCACGAACAGCTGAAGTGGGAATTCACCTGTCCTTTTCATAGCAGCAAATCTTCTCCAGCCTATGGGGCTCTTCAGGATTCTGGGCTGTGGCTCTGTAGGATCCTTGTTGTGGCTGACAGAGTGTGGCCACTTGAGAAGGTGGTGTTGGGATCCAATATGAGCCTCAGCTGAAAATGAGGTCACATCTGGCCCACAATCTGCAGTATTTTGGCCTTTTCACATGTGTAGATACTGCTTTGTTTACATTTTATGGATGAGGGTCTGTCGCAGCATCTTAATCCAGTTTTGAATATTGTCCAGTAGGTCCAACTGGATACCTCAGTGCTGGGAGCTGAGAAGTGCTGGCCCTAGGAGGGAAACTTGAGTGTACCTTCCTCCTGCATAAAGCTGAGCAACACCAGAGCAAAAGTCCAGGCTTCTCAAAAGCCTCTTGTGATGCTGACTGCAGTTTCTGAGAACCACACTGAGTCTCCTGGATCAACCCCTCTCATTTTCTTCTCTACTCTTTCCCAGTCAGAAACTGAGGCAGCAAATGCTGTTTCGGTAAAATCTTTGAACATTTGAACTTGTAGCTGCCTGAGAAAACCTAGATCAAGTACCACTACTGAATTAATGTGACCTTTGCAGTTCTTACCCCTACCTGAGTACTGAGCACTGGGAAATCTGATCTCACAAGGTCCAGGACACCAGGGAACCTCAAGAAAACATGCTTACTCTGCTTGTAGGATAAGGCAGGACGGGAGCCAGTGCCATACAACTGAAAGGGTTAATGAATGATGAACAGGTTTTTTCAGAGCTGCGAGAAAGTTCTCCACAGGGAAGAAATAAACCAGCCAACAACCCCAAAAAACTGTATGAAGCATATCCCTGCTGACGGAATGGGTGGCAGAGTTGCTTGAAAATTTATCTCACAGACATTATAGTCACCACTAACTTTGTTCTGTATTGGACTGTTGCCTACTAGGACAAAGACTGGAGGCAGCCAGAAGCTTCTACTTAATGTTAGATGGTCAGATAAGGATGAAGTTCACAGGGTATGGTGACATTTCTTTTCTCCTAGAAAAATAATTTCCAGGATGAAAATGCTATCCTGTGTTTTTGTTATTATTTTCTGGCTATTGCATATCTGAAATGCCATACTCAGTTGCAGCTCTCTCTGCAGATCATTTTCCATGAAGAATAGCAGGCAATGTTGGAAATTTGATAAGAGTGGCTTTCTCCTTTGATGAGTTCCTGCCAAAATCTGAGGCAGAAGATGAGGAATTCAGCATGAAGGATACATACCAAGAGAAAGGACCTGACAGAAGCACAGTCACTCCCTTTGTTGCAATGCTTTAGGCTAACCATTATTCACAGCCCTTTCCTCATATTGCATCTTTCATGATTTGCTTAAGCGATTTTAAATTGCTTTTGTGATTTCATTTAGCAGAGACCACAATAAAAGTGACCCTTGAGTCTATGAAATGAAACAGCCTGCACAAAGGGATCGAGGGCCTCAGCAGGGTGTGGGGTGACGGGCTGCTGTGCTGCACGTGGAATGTTTGCCTGGGACAAAGGGATGATAAAGGGCTCTTGATGAAATGGTGCAAGCAATGAACATTGCTACCAGTGGCTGCTCAGAGTGGCTGCTGTACAATCTGTGCTAGCCAGCTCTTTGCCTGTGCAAATGAAAGGAAGAACTTTGCCAGACACTCCATAGCATGCTTACCAACCTGATTTTTTGTTGAAGTTTTGATTTTTGTTTTATTCCCCTTCCCACTGCTTTTTTGATGAGGGAGGCAGCGGGAAAATGACACTGGAGCACCAACTGCATTTACTGAAAGCTTTTTTCAGCACAGCTCTTCAACAGAAGAGTTAATTTAGCAAAATGTTCAAGGTTGTGAACTTATGACCTGGTGGAAAACTGGATCGCACTTTCTAAATGCTGTCCAAAGTGTAACCTTTGTAGTGCATCCTGCTCCAAGGTGCTTCAAAGTGGTATTTGGTGTGACCCTGCAAGTCAGTAGAAATCTTTGGAAATTAAAGGAGAGGTGGAAAGAGGTTGCATTGCTGCAAACAAAGCTCCCACTTTGTCCCTACAAAATATTCTTACCGAAAGAAACTCTCTTTGGGCTCATTTTCCAGTCTCCATATGTTTTTGTATCCAGTGCCCAGCTATTCAGAAGCGGGTTCCAGCTGTTTTACCCCACAAACCCATTAGCCTGCTAAAGTGATGCCTCTTGATAACACTGTGGTGTTTCTGACTACCTAGAAATACAGCTGAGCCTCTCCAGAGCGGAATGAGGCAGAAATGAAACAAGCCTCAGCAAAGTTGGTGTGTTTTTACACAGCTGCTTTGCAGGGCTGCTCTCAGCTGTGCCAGGGAGCAGATCATCTCCTGGTAGCTCTGCAGGGAAGGAATCCCAAATATGAATTCTTCTTCCCAGAAGCTCCAAACCAGCCCCCTGGGACTGGTTTCCACTATTTGAAACAAACATTTAAGAAGAAAGTACAGCAGAAATTATAAAAGAGCAACCTGTGTTCTTGCTATTTGGCTGCTCTTTACTGTTGATGACAAGTGGTCTGGTGATGTTAGACAGCTCCCAGGGGGATGAAGGACAGGATTTGAAGTTGTTTCTTGGTGATATCTCATTTAAGGTATTATTCCCACTTCCCCCCACTTTGCAGAGGAGCTGTGTCTGGGAAGCCCTGGGGAAGAGGCTGCCTGCAACCCTCCCTGCTTCATCCCTTGTGGGAAAACACCATAACCATGGAAAGGCAAGACAAATTTTATTCCAGCCATGCAGCACCTTTTGGCTGTGTTTTAGCAAGAGCCAGTGGTTGTGCTGTCATGCTGCAGCCCAGTTTGTTTCTGCTCTGAACTTCCCTAGGGGAAAGTGCTTATTTGCAAAAAAGAACAGCCCCCCCCCTTCCTCTCTGCTCCCCAAGAGAACAAAGTAAAAAAAAACCAAACCAACCAATAACACCAAAGCAAACTTTTCTAGGAGAAGGAAGGAGAAAGCAATGGGAAGCTGACACACTGGGAGAAATTGGATTTTGAGATTTTTGTCGCTGTGGTGGCACAATTTCCTCTGATGCAGCTGTGTAATGAGTTCACATCTGTTAATGCCACATGTTGCTCTGCCTTGCACAGATGCAAAGTCTCAATTTTTCTAATTAGCAACAACATGAAGTATATCTTAATTTTCTGTCCCCCTTCCCTCTAATAAACGTGATATTAACAAGGTTACATGCCTGCTTTCACGGGGTTTAATTGAATGAGAAGTGAGATTGGGTTAGATCACACTGTTCTTTTTAGGTGGGATTTACCCGGCTGCAGAGACATTGATTCATTACAATAAGCAGAAAGTACAGGACAGAGGGGGGGTGCAACCCCCATGATTTTTCAGCAGCTGTATCAATCATAACCACTGTTACCTGTGTATGTGATCCTTCCAGCCTCTCTGGGCCTGATTGCATGTTTGTGTGTGTTGTACATATATCTTTATATTTTACAGCATATGTGGGCAGGGAGGCCTGTACCACCAGCTCTGCCCAGAGATTCAACTTCATTTCAGGTCTGAGAGCATGGGGAACACAGCCCAGGCCCAAGCAGGCCAGGAGCAGGAGGTGTTGGAATCTACCAAAGCCATGAGAAGATGAAAACCAGTTGAATCTGCAGAGAACAAAAAGGAACATCCCTTCCCTCTTCATGCCATGAGTCCTCAGTGGTATCACTATGGGAGACAGACCAATTCCCCCCACTTCTGGCTGTAAAAATGTTCCTCTGTGGCTTCCAGGGAGCCCGAGAGCACAAGCTGTAGAGCTTTCCTTGGGGTCTCTGCAGTAATGATCAGAGGGGAACAAGGACTAGTGCAGGATGGTGCATCATGGTGCTCCCTGTGCAGGATCCAGCCCTCCTCGGTCAGCCTGCATTCATATTCCACCTGACTCTGCTGGGAGAAATCCATGGGGACCCCAACAGCAATTACTTGTGTGATTTAATTGGCATTATCATTTTACTGGCTTGACAGAGATAAATCGCCCTATTGGGTAAGGCTGCTACTGTGACTGCAAAAGCAGAAAGAAAGGCTTCCTCCTTTTCTCTGCAATAGGAGATGACTACCAGTGTGTCTTAATAATTAGTGCTGTTATAATTAATCGGGCTATTTGATAGTCAATCTAACAAACAAATGGAGGGCTTGATTGTTCAGTAATTGACAATTTGTTTCCAATATGGTATCACTCACTTCTTGTGCAAGGAAATAAAAATAAACCCAACTGAGGTTACTGGTGGGCTGGACTTGGCCATAGTGAAGACTGCATGAGAGAGCACAGAGCAAAGGAGCGTTCCCAGACACTGAATGTCTCAGGGACCATTTGTCACACACACACACACACACACACACACACACACACACACACAAATACACACACGAGTTGTGATTCCTTCTGTTTCCCTGCTTTTCAAACAGTTGCAGCCAGCTGTCACTGCCTGTGTGGGTAATTTTACAGAAAAGCAGAGTTTTCAGACCTTGGCCTTTTCGTATCATTTGCACCCTGGTTATATTCCTGGAGCCACTCTCTCCATGGCTGTATCTCTTTCCTTACTTTGTCTCAGTGTTCGCTTTCTTTCTTATTTACCCTCTGCTCTGCAGTGCCATTGGTACTCTGGATCCAGCAATCTGTTGCTTGTTGGTGCTTTGGATAAGAGCACAATGCGTGGCCATTTCAAAGGGTGTGTGGTTTAACTGGGCACTGCAGCACTGGGCTGGTGCTGTCTGGATGCAGACTAGACTGTGGCTGATGCTGTGTATCAGCGTGATAACCCCATTCCTGCCTCTAAGGAAAGCACTGTAAAAGTAACAGGAGAGTGGGCAAACTTTGTGTTTGGGTGTGGTGTTTGTTTTTTTTTTTTAAATTTCCACTATTTAAATGAGGGAAGCAAGATACAGATACGTACTTTGTTGGTAAAATGTCTGTATGATGACATCAGGTTTAGAAAAATGATTAAGGGTCTGCTCGTCTCCAGGAGATTCCCTCTTGCTGTCTGGAGAGCATTTTTGTTTCTTTCATGTAAGACCACATACATCCAAGTCCTCTGTGGCTCAGCGCTCCCATGGCCTGTGCTCAGCTCCAATGGGCTTCTGAACTCCTGTTGGTGCTGAAGCAGAGGGAGCTTGGTATCCCATTAAAAAGGCAGCTACAATCATGGTTGAAGTGACCCTGTGAGGAACTCCAAACTCTCACAGTTCTCTGGAACTGATCTTGGTCACCAAAAGTATATGGATAAATATCTATAGGTACCAGGAAATGTAATTTTGGGGACAGCTTTTTCTCCCAGCACAATTCCTCCCTGTTGCAGCAGAATTGTTGCTGTATCCAGAAAGGCTGTGGACAGTTCTGTCAAGTGGCAGTGCTTTTCCCCTCACCCAGTTTAAATGAGATATGAATAATTGATTTGCCTCTTGAATAATTAATTGGATATTCAATAATGAAAGTAATTGTTTGGCTCATTCGCCCATTGATAATCAAGCTAATCTTCCCCTTCAATATGTGGGCCATACAGATATGTAAAGCAGTGAGACAGTTTATAGGCTGGTAATACAACTAATGTGCTCGGTGCGAGGTCACCTTGTCCAAATATCCTGGCAGCTCCCAGGGCTGCTCTCCGCTGAGTTATCCACTGCACAGCCAAGCTGTGTGCGGCAAGGGTTTGTTTTTTTCCTCCTCATTTTGATTGCTGAACATCTCCCACCAGGGAGGAGTCTTCTTTTACAGTTTAAACAAAAATCATCAGACGCCACTTGGTCCAATTAAGGCTTCCAAGGAGGTTTGTTCTTCCTCCAGTCAATAGTGTGAGGATTAAAGAGAGCAAGCGGTGCTCTGAACTCAGGGGGCTGCTCTCTTCTACAGGAATTAGAGCTCAGCTCTGCAGAAAGGCTCCAGAGCTTTCTTTTGCCACCAGCCCTTTAGAAATCCAAATCAAACCGAAACATATTAACGCTGATTTTGCAGCTGCTGCATCTGGTTTTTTTGAGCTTCTAATGTTGCAAGTCCCATGAAACCTGGGAGACTGAGCTGACATTTCTCTGGCACAAAGTAGATGTGCCCTCCGGAGGGGAGCTCAGCCCTGACAGTGGAGTATGAGTGGATGACACAGTCTCAGGTTATCTCAGACGCACTTCTGGGATGTCCATCTGAGGTCCCCTCTACAGTGGGCAGAGTCACCAGGTCTGCTCAGGAGATCTGGGGTTGAACCACAAGTAACGTGAGCAGAGATCCATGTGATCTCTGCTCAGGCTGAAGCCTGAGACAGATGTTGGAGGGTTTCAATACTTGCAGTCGCACACTAACAACTTTGTCTTCATCCTGCTGTATCCTACCAAACCTGTGATTCCTGCTCATTTCTCCTGGGCCTCAGAAGGGCTTGGAGTCACAAAATGTGGAAAACACTTGCAGGTGGTGTGTGGCTTGTCCAAGAGATGTCAGTGGTCACAGGTTAATCCTCTAACACTGTTGTTAGATTTTTCCTGGCAGCAAGGGTGTTAAGAAATCTCTGCTATGAACTCTATGGGTTTCATCCTGGGCTTATTTCTAATGGAATTAAAGGCTTGGGGAAGTCTGTCACCACCATATTACATGTTCAAAGAGCAGCTGCACTTATGACAGAGTTTATGAACATCACTGTGGAAGATAAGCAGAAGCATCTTGAGACACCATGCACAGATAAGGTGAAGGTAGGGACAGCCCAGAGTGAGGGGGAGAGGCAGCTGTGCTGCTCTTGTGCCTGAGATACCTCCTGGGTGACCAAACTCACCCCCTCCTTGTGCTCTGACTGATCCATGCCCTGCAGAGATGTGGTTCTCAAATGGTCTCAGTCTCTGCCCCATGTTTCTGCTGGGTACTCGTAGCTGCTCTGAGTGGAAGTTTCCTATGAGAGGCAATTGGAATAACTCTACTGGAACATGGTTAGGAGCTTTGGAGCATCTTCCATTCTGTCCTGAGTCCATTTTTCAAAGGCAGAGTTCAACTGAGGTCAGTATTCCCAGCAAGGATTCCTTAATCCTGGAGTATTGGAGATTTACCCTGCTGTACAAAAACACATTTTCTGAGGTTGCACTGGGTGAGGCAACTCCTGAGGTATCTGTCTGGAGGTGTCATTTGGGAATATTCAAACACTCCAGTGTTTTATATTTTGCCATTAGTCTCAAACCTCCAATATGATGTGTAGCCCTTGGGTCAGGGCAAGTTACATGTGGCTGATATATCCCACACTCTGAGGCTTCAGCCTCTGGGTCCCTTCTCCTGGCAGCAGCAGTGAGAGAAAACCTGGAGATTGATGAACTGTTATAAATGTGCATGTGGGAACCATTTAAAACAAGCAAGTGAAGCAGCAGAGTGTTCCTGTAGAAGGATGTGTTAGAGATGACAGTGCAATCTGGGAAACTCTCCACTGCAAAAGCTACTTGAATTTAGATACTTTTCATTTTAATGAGTTTAATTTCTTTATGAGGGTTTTCATTTGAAAAAGTGGCAGCACCAACAGGACTTGGAAAGATTCATCTTCAGCCAATTTACTCTGCAGCAGATTTATCATTTCATCAGTAATTTAAGCAGAGACACTTGATCGTGCGTTCATTTATACTGCTCAGAGCTGCTCGCTTGTGCGTTACTTCTGGAAGGTGTGAGGACAGATCATCAGGGAACGAGTTTTCCTAATAAACCTCTGCAAAGGTGACTTTTCCCAGGGAGGGAGGAAAATGGCAGGACCCCGTCACCTGGGTAAAGGCAATAAGACTCAACTTCATTTAAAGCTTTGTCCCAGTCATGGGCTAATTTAGTGTGAAGATGGCAGCATCAGCCTTCCCTTACAGGCTATTAAGGGTTTTTGAGGGGTTCCCAAGATCAAAGCTCCCTTGGTGATTTAATTGATGTGCAGCTGCTGCCTGTGGGGGGAGGGAGGCAGGGGCTCTGGGGAGGGAAAGGGGGCACAGAGGGACACACCGAAGCCCTGCCAGGAGAAATACTGCGGAAAACCACCCACCTCCACCTGGCAATCCCAGCGTTATTTATGCACACACATAAAGGGTTTCATGCGTCCCACTGAAATCTCTGTTATTTGTCAATGAGATCCCCCCTCCTACTCTGCCTTAGCTAACATTTACAGTAAATCTGTTACACTGACCATTAAATCTGAAGCTGCCCTGAGCTATAGTTTCAATGGGTGTGTTGACAGCCCGAGTGTTAATAATGATGCAAACACTAACCTGTTTATTGATTTGCTTTTTGTACCCTTCATCCTAGCTCACTCCTTCTCACTCTCGGAGGAGAAATCCTAGAATTAGTAATCAGGTGACAGCTCAGAGCCCCCGTCTGTTCCCAGCAGTGTCATCCAACCCAAACTCCCGGAGATAAATTACAGGTGCCGTATTCTGCCTCTGCCAGCCATTCAATATACTGTTACTCAATGCAAGATGTAGTATTTGTCATTGGTGCCAGCAGACAGGAGGAAAAAAAAAAAGAAACATTAACACAGACGTGAAAAGCTTTTAACTTTGACAAGAGAAGCATAGGGAAGTTTTACATTTAGGCCCTCCGCAGAAGGCCAGTGCCCATCCATTAAAGCAGCTTGTCAGATGGTGGTTGCAGTGGAATGGAACTGGGATCAGGATGCTGAAATGAAATCCGATGTGCTCACGGTGCTTCCTCCTCCTGTCCGGTGAATGCCTGCTTACAACAGTCAGGAACACAGAATTGGTGAGGAGCGTGTTGGTTTCCTATGAACAAATTTGTCTATTCATAAGCCCAAATTCCTTGAAGTTGAGACAGAGATGGATTTTCAGAGAGGGAGCAAACAGCACTTTTAATTCACACCCTGGAGGGGTGGGAGGGAGCCCAGGCAGTGGGGGACACAAGGTAAGCAGAGACGCAGCCCTGAGGGCTGGTCCTGCTTGTCCTCTGCTGTAGACGCAGCTTCACTAACTCAGATGCTTCTAAAACGCTGACCCCAGAGCAGTCATATCTGAGCTACTTGGCAAGGTTCTCCAGCTTGTGAAGTGTGAAACGCTATGCAAAGAGCCTGAACAGGAGCCAGGAACTGACTTCTACAAGGAACCGTCTTAGATCAAATCAGAAGCTGCAGATGCTTTCCCTTCGATGGACTCAGTGTGACATCCAGCACTAGACACCACAGCTTTGCTTCATGGGCTTGTGAAAGGAGAACCTGGAGTTAAATGAAAGCTAGGCTTCCTGTTCCCCATCTAGCAATGCTTTTTGACCTCTGGTTTTTATGGTCAGGAGAGAAACCTGCCAGTAAATAAGCAGAATTTATAAGCCCTGCAGGGCCTCTGATATATTCCCCAGGAGCTGGGACCCCAAAGGCTTTCAATGGCATTTATAAGCTTCACTTAGGTGTCAGACCCCTTAGTTCCTTTTATTTCTGCTAAGTTTATAAGCTCTGAAAGAGCAGTTTGCAGTGTTTATTAACTGCACTGCAGAGCTGAAGCAAAGCAGCTGATCCAAAAGAAACACAATTCTACCTGTACCTCTTGAACTTGGATCAAATCCAAGACATATACACTGTATTTTATCCTGTCTTCTAATATGCACACATCACCAAACATATAGATGTGTCCTATTATAAAAAATAAAACACATACGTATATCCACGGTAAAAATCCCCATAGATGCCTCAGTTCATTAGGAGAAAATGAACCAAACATAACCAAACCACTAAAAGTTGGAGTTCGTCAAGTCTTTAATATGTATTAGTATCTATCTGAATATGTAACTGTGTCCATAAGAAGAAGCTAAAATCCAGCAGAATCGGTGAAAATAAAATATGTTTTATAAAATTGTGTCATGCATGTTTCAATGGGAATAATATTTTTTAAACGAGGACCTGTGAAACATCAAGTGTTGGATCTCAGGGCCAAGGGAACTAATGGTGGCAGCCAGTATTTTGGTGTTGAAGTGTTTAGTACTTTAGTTGTCACATGGAAGTAGCCTCAGGACTGCAGGATCAGTCACTGGTTTTGACACATATAAAATAACTGTGCTCAAATTATAAGTCCCAGGGTATTTTAAACTACCTGGTATGTCTAAAATGATGCTGAGGAAAACAGAACTTGTTTCCACAATGAAATGAATATACAGGTTTGCTTCCCGTACTGGGGTAGAACAAAGCAGTGACACATTCATTGCGTCCATTTTAGCAAACGTGAAGGGTGACATTCTGTCTACAAGATTAAGCAAATTTTTAGCATTAAGAGTTCCCATCTAACATTTCAGGACTCTAATTTTTTACATTTTTCTATGTTTTGTTTTCTTTCTGCTTTTCTTTCTAATTGGACAATCTGCTAAATTTTGTTCATTGCATCTCCAAAACTGTAGAGCTGATTGTACTGGTCAGGGCCGCAGTTGTGAAGGAGGATTTAATGTCGTTAATTTAATTAAATATATAGATGTGCTTGGATCCCAACTTTTGAACGTGCATGAGAGCTAAAGACCTTGACTTCACTGACCTGCATTTTTCTCTGTATGATCTGTTGGGAGTTCTCAAGTTGGTAATAACAAGAAGTATGCTAATTTAACAGAACAGAGGCAAAGGAAGAAGAAACCATCCAGGAGCTGGTGACTGTGTGCTAGGAGGCATGATGAAATAACAGGAGTATTTGTAGACAGAACTGCTAGAAATGGGAAAAGCACAGAAATAAAATCAAAGCCCAAGAGGAACAGAAAGCACCTGAAATTAGCGGAAAGGAGAACAAAGCCTCATCCTGTGAGACACAGAAGAAGGCCAATCTTAAATAATTATAGCAACAGTTTAACTTTAAAATCAGGATGTATATTTGTTGTGGTTCCTCCAACAGTGCAAGTCTCTCCTCCTCCCTTTCTTTGCACAGATTTCCCTAGACAATTCACAGTCCTTCCCTTCCTTTATTTATGTGGTTTCATATTTCATGGTTTTTGGTTACTGTATTCCCATCATGATTTATGACCAAAGAGAAGCACTGCATCCAGGTGATGATCCAGTCCATTATCTCTAGGGAGATGCTGACCACTGTAGTGGAGCACAGAGACCTGTTGTACCACGTGATGGAGAAAAAGCAGAAAAAGAAAGCTTCCAATTTATAAGGGAAAAGCACAGTTTTTGTAATTTAGACAGTGGGATGAAAAAAAAAGAGTATTTTTTCCGATTATTCCTCTTCTTGAATGGGATTTATTATTAAAAAAAAAAATACAGGAGACCAAATATATTCAATGTGCTAACACACAGCTGCCTTAGCTGAAATGACCCATTTTAAATGCATGATACAACAGGGTAAACCTCTCTCAATACCACCCTTGGTTGGTCTGGAATTTTTTTCTTCCAGTTTTTCCTTCCAGTTTCCTGCTTTGCCATTAATAAATCAAGATTTCTTTGCCCTGCTTTGCACCTTCACAGCTTTTGCAGATCATTAATACCAAGACAGGGCTGTTAATCTCTTGGTCCCGAGGTGCATTGACCCACTTGCAGAGAGAGAGTCTGGGACACTGATTGGGACCATGCCCTTGGTCACATGGAAAGGGGATCCATCCCAGGGCCACGTTAACTCCCAGAAATGTCACCACAGGACCTGGCCTGACTATCCTGCACTCACAGCAGCCATTCTATTTGTGTGTGGACCTGCTAATAAATCTCAATGTGAGGTGTCTGCTCTGAGACCTGTGCTCAGCTCTATAGCGCTTTTACTGCCTGTGCCCTATTTTAACAGTGGCTTTGCAAAGGAATATCTCTTTCTCTGATATTATTGAGGTCTTATTCCCATTGCTTGGATTTCTTATCTAATTCAGCCCTCGTATCCCTTGTGGTACATAGAAGAGACTTAACACCCTTGTTTTATTTTTCAGGTCTGTTCCCATCAATGAAGGGCAGGAACAAAGCTTGGCAATGAAAGGCAATTTCTCCTAACCCAGTGGGCGAGCGCAGTGTGGTAAGAGTGCTTTTAAACAAAAAAATCCAATAACTTCCATATAAATTGTCCAGGAGAGAAAACTTTGTGTTTTTGACATTTGTAGCTGTTTCAGCATTTTTCTGTGCAAGATGAAAAACTTTTGCATTGAGCAAAACACAGATTTATGATCAATAAAGTGAAGTTTAACAGTTTATAGGGGCCATACATTCTTTTTTTTTTTTAAATCTGATATTAAAAACTATTTTTCCCTCCCAGCCATGTGAGAAACCCTCTCCAGTGTCAGAATTTCGGCATAGTAAAGCAGCTCGCAGGGCATTGTGGAAAATCACTGGATGGGGTTTCCTGAGGGATAAGGTGCCACCAAAGCCATCCCTCTCTTACCTTCGTGCAGTCATGTCCAGTAAGACCTCCAGATGCCCATGAACACCTGGGTATGGACCTTGAGCTCTGAGGCTGGGCTTGTCCAGTGCTTTAGGGAGTTTTGGAGCAGAAGGTTGCTGCAGGTCCATTTGTGGACCATAAAACAAAGCCAGTCTTAAAACTCTCCAACAGGACCCTGCAAGTCCTACTATAGCACAAGATACAGGCAAAGAACAGGCAGCTGCTACCAGACAAAAAACTCCCACAAGTGGTTTGGGAACTGCTTGTGAGTATTGAATATGTGTGAGATTTTAATGGCACTACCTTGTTTTGGGCTGCAAGTGGTCAGAAATTGCGTGGGAGTATTGAATATGTGTGAGATTTTAATGGCACTACCTTGTTTTGGGCTGCAAGTGGTCAGAAATTGCGGGGGATGAATCCTTCCCATCTCATCTCTGATCCACGGGAGCATTGAGCTGGCAAATCTTCAGGTATGGCCCCCTTACCTTTACTTCTCATCAAGAATTCCCACCTCTGAAAACATTCATATCATGGAATCATAGAATAGTCTGGATTGAAAAGAACCTTACAGATCATCTTGTTCCAACCTGCCTGCCATGGGTAGGTACAACTTCCACTAGACCAGCTTGCTCCAAACCCCATCCAACCTGCCTTTGAACAGTTG
The DNA here is from genome assembly GCA_013390025.1 of Pitta sordida. NCBI lineage: Eukaryota > Metazoa > Chordata > Aves > Passeriformes > Pittidae > Pitta > Pitta sordida. The sequence goes on along the minus strand of WEKX01008672.1, from coordinate 176,938 downwards.
CAAGGATGGGACAGCCACAGCTTCTCTGGGCAACCTGTGTCAGTGTCTCACCACCCTCACATATCTAATCTAAACTACTCTCTTTTTCTCTTGTGCTTTCCATGACAACAAACATGCCAGGAGCTGTTCCAGGGATGCTTGACACATTAGAAACAGAAAAGAGTAATTCTCCAAAGAACAGACCACTGCAATTGATTGTTTGATATTTTCTACCAGAAAATAACATCCTGATAAACGTTACTTGAACTTAGTTTTTACAGCAGAGTTAAGAAGTAATTTTGAGTATGAAGTTATTGAGTATAGGACCAGTTCTGCTTCCATTAATACCAATGAGAATGATCAGATTCATTGTAGAGCCAGAGAGTGGGAGGCAGCTCTAGTTTTATGCTCCTGATTGTGCAGTCTCAGGACTTCCTACACCTGATAGCACGGAAAGGCCTTGTATTGCCCTTATCTCTTCAACATGTTCTTCTCCGTAAAGGATTATCTCAACGCAAGATCTACAGTGAAAAATAGGAAACTGTCCATTACTTGAGCAAGGCAGGGAAATTTCTTTTTTTCCCCCTTTTTCTACAGAGCATCTGAGAAAGCCAATAAATTTGTCAAGGAGATAAGTTGGACTAAATAATCTCTTGGGTCTACACAAAGGATGGTGTCGCAGTGTATCTGTACCAGTCATGTCCCCTTCTTCCTGACATATGCCTTGAAATTTATCACCTGATTGCGAGCTTTAACTGCATAAATCCCCAGTGAATTGATGGGAAAAGAGAACCTGGCTGAGGTTTATACAGTGAGTCTTAAACCCTTAAATGCTGGCTGTATTGTGGTCCCCGTAAAGTCGTGCCTTTGGTAATTTACACTTGGGGAACCTGGCCACATTCCCTCTGTGGAAAATTGGGCTCAGATAAATGGGAGATCAGAGCTCAGCAGTGGAACTGGAAGATCAACAGCATGCTACAGTTTCTGTGGAGTGTACAGCCATTTTCACTTGATTAAATAAACTCAGTTCTTGGAAGATCTGGAAAGTGGCTGTTAGAGAGTTCTGTCTAAAAGCTTGCAAGTTTTTTCATTTCTTCTGAAGAGAAATTTACACTCAGAAAATTAAAGGATCTACAAAGTGGTATTTTTTGAAGCAAATACTGACATTATGAGCATCTTAAGCACTCGCACTGCATATCTGAGCTGAACAGCATCTCCTGACTGACAAAGCCTTCTCCGGCTAAGAGCAACTGTTACAAAATTATGACTAGCGCATATATAATGTTAGTGTTTAACAAGATGACAGAAATGCCACCTTAGTAAAAACTGATTATGGTTACAGCTGAACAATTCACATCATGCAAGATTTATAATATTAAGGTTATGCAATCATCTAATCGGAGAGACAAGCCTTGAGTAATAATATGAAATGCATGTACTTCAATCTGCAGCAGTGGATTCATTGCTGTTTTCTTATTAGCTCATGCCAGCATTAGGGCTGCATTATCCATTTTACCATAGTCTAATTCAGCATTTCCATCTGAAAACATATGCACAATAAGTGATCTATGCCAAACAGTGAAATGGAGACAAAGCCATTTGAGTGACTTCACGGCTATAAAAATATACATAACCTGCATGTCTTTCAGCAAATCTCAGTACTTTATGCTGCATTTCTTTGCATGAAAAGTTCTCCCAAAATAAAGGAAAAAATAGAAATTGCCCTTTTTCTTCCCTGGAGAACAATACTTTAGTGGTTGAACTAGAGCAGGGATATAGCCTGTGAATTTCTCATCTTGGAGGTGGGGTATCAGATCATTTTACTAGTGCTACACCAGCTATCTGGGAAATGGCGATTGTGACTTAGGATAGGAGAGAATTACTCAAAAGGTGCATTTTCCAACTGAGACCAAATTGCTAATATTTAAACTGAAAAAGAATCTCTGTTTTTTCTTAAAACTAAAACATCTCATGTATTTTTTAAACATCAGACGTTTTCATTAAAAAATAGCAACATGTATACGTAAAAATATACATATATGTATATAATTATACATATATATAAACTCGAAGTGGTTAATTTATATACTGAGGAGTCATAGGGTAGATCAAAATGTTTTATTTTGGGGGTTGGTGGGTTCAGGCATCATATTTCAAAGGCAAATATTATAAAAGTTGACAAGTGTTTATAGTGTAATAATCAAACTAATTGACTGAGATCCCTGATTAAAACGAGAATTTTCAAGCAAAGCTCAGACTGAGATTCCCTCTGAATTGAGTTAATTCTCCAGAGCCTGTGCAGACTTTGGTCCTGTGAGGCGCTGGGGCCTCAGGATGTCAGGCAGTCCTGGGAGGATGGGAGACCTCAATGAACTTCAAGCTTGCGGCAATTTGTTGTTCAGATCCCTGTACATGTAGATGAATTTATCAGACTTCTGCAACAATCACAATTCTCAGGAAAAAAAAAAAAAAGAGGTATTTCAAAGGTAAACAGAAGGCATTTTTGTGCTGGAGTCTGATTTATTATACACACTATATATAGCTGTCATTAAATGAGCAGGCTAACGTGCAACTATTCATCATGGGGGGGAAATAAACAGGCTATTCTCTGCTTGCCTGGAATTGTTCATATTTCTGGAAACTAAAAGCAGTGTCTAGGAAAGGAAAGAATGCCTAAAATGCCATAAGATATTTGATTTATTCTCTTCAGGCATTACCTCTTTCAGTTCTCTGTGTCCAAGAGTGTTATTCAAGTCAATCGATCTTAGAAAGTGTTTCTAGCAATCCCATTTTTCCCCCAAATTCCTCTCTAAAGACCTTAATCTGCCTCTTTTCGTTGTTATTGTCATTAAAACAGGCTGAAGTCAGTCTGTAACTTTTGTTTTGCTTTGAAGGTGCATTTTGATCCAAGAAACGCTATTAATCTCTTCATTTGTGTTACCAGCAATTCAGTTATGAGTCTGCATACGGTAAAGTGCCATATGCTTTCAAGTTCCAGCTACAGCAATTCTCAGTTTGCTGTTTAGCTACACGAGAAACAGAAAATAAGTGATGCTGCCTGACGGAAACAGCTCTCCGGGTGCTGATTCAGGGAGATGATTAGAAATACTCAGATTCTTCTTAGCAACAATTAATTGCTGAAGAAAATAATGGATAATTTTAATTAATTCATAAATGGAATTATGAACTATTTGTGGATACAAAGGAAGACATGTTTTAATGAACTAGAAGGAATGATTAGTACAACCTAAAAATTGCCATCAAAATGGTTGTTTCACTAGAAAATCAGATTTTAGTTAGATTATTCCTTTCATGACAGAGTTTTCATGCCACAGATATAGGCAATATGAATTCAGTCTTTACACAGAAGAGAATTAAGATTTCCTCTCTTGCAGCGATACTTAAACTGGCTTAGCCAGAGTGAAACCAGATTTCACAGAATCACAGAATATGTGTGCTTTCCCTCACCAAAATATCATATGTTTTGGACTGAAAATTTAAAAAAATCTTTTAGCTTTCAGGAGAAAAAGTGTTCATTCCTTTAGGATGAAAACTCAACGTCTTTCAGGACTCTTCTTATGTGCAAATTCCCAGCCGTGGCTGTCCATTCACTTATCATTCAGTTGTGCAATTTAAATAATATTCTCTCTGGAATGAGGCTGAGACCTGTGCAATCACTGCAGTGTTTCACAGTGGAGCGGAACAGGGGAAACCCTCATCGAGGGCAGCAGGGCAGGACCACTTGCCACGGGTACTTCTACGAACCTCACTCTGTCCTCGTTTCTCCAGCAGATCCCTGGAACATGACAGCCCAGCTCAGAGCAAGGAGACAGGCTGATGAGAGAAACTTGTCCTTTCTGGGCAAGTTTCTCCCCCCAAATGGAGATTTTTCAGTGCCACCCAGCCAGCAAGTGATGGGGGACATCAGACTCCAAGCGCTGACCAACCCCATCCATGATTAACTGTGTTTTTTCCTGCCAGCTCTATTATACACCCTCCCTCAGCTTTAAGGCCCTGGGGTTTTTATTTTTTCCAGCTTGGGGAAGCTGAGGGAGAGGGAGGAGGGGACAAGGAAGCCCTCTTCCAAAAGACAAAGCAGCCCAGGGATGTCCATCCCTGGGCAGGGAGATGAAAGGGAACCGTTGTTTGACAATGAGGGTGTGTGGGTGTCTCTCATCAAACCCGCTGACACCCAGCGCTGAGCAGCACAAAATACCAGGGGGTCGGCAGAGATAAAAGCAGTCGTGGCCCTGGGGGCCCCACTTTCTGCCCTGTGCCGTGTCCTGTGAATTAAAGGAAGGTGAGGCACAGGCAGGAATACCTTCCCTCATGGCTTCGCTGAGTTCTGCTTTTCTTTTCTGCTCCACTCCGTAGTTACTACGTGGGAAAAGAAGGGTCTCAGGCACCTCTTGGCATTGGCTTTGGGTGCTCTACCAGACCTTTGCAGACTCCCCACATGTCCTTCAAAAAGCTCTGCTGTGCCTTCTTTAAAATAGACAAATTTTAAATTGCAGGTCTTTGGCAGCATGGTTTCACTGGGTGACTCAAAACATGAACGTGATCCCCTCAGCCTACACAAGCAAGGACATGCACGTGGAAGAGTCCAGATTCAATTGCAATCAGGGTCTTTCCTGCAGCTTCACAGGGATTTACTTGTTGTACATGCACATACACACACAAACACATCCCAGAAAGAGCACTGGAGAATGAGACCACTACGGAATTGCTTATCTGCAACAAAAATTCAGACCAAAAAAATCAGGGCGTTGTGCTCAGGGTTTGTGTGGGGAAAGAAAAAGAAAAGGTCGGGATGCTGACTAACAGACTATTTTAGGAGAAAACTGATGGCATTAGGAGTGTGTTTCACCCTCCCCTATTTTATTCTCCCTCCCACCCCTGCCTAAATACAAAATAACCTGCAATCCAATTAGTGCTGAGTGTGTATGAAGCAATCACATTTAATAAACAGAGCTGGTAGGTTTTGAAAAAATACAGCCTTGTCCATGACCTTTTCTTAATTTTGTTGGATGCAATCTGAAATTCTGCTCTATTTATTTACACTTGTAGTTTAATTAGGCCCAGTTGCTTTACCCCAGCTACCTGCTCCCAGGTACGTAGGGAAGCACACACACACACTGTGCGTGTGCACAGCTCCTCTGTTATCCCCAGGAGCTGCTGGGATGAACTCGTTTCACACACACCCTCAGCAGATTAATGATGACAGAGTCAGTGTGTTTGTGTGTGTGTATGTGTGTTTGTGAATAACATGCCATGATAACAAGTCAGGAACACAGGGAGGGATTTGTACCTATTAAATGGATTCAGGACAGTGGTGTGTAGCTTTCTCTCTTTTTCCCCCCACCCTCCAGTTTCAGTTCTGATTTGCTCTTCTTCTCCAGGCATCACTTCGTTCCATGGAGAGGTGCCACAGAAAGCTCTTTACTCACTATACAAAAAGAAATGATCCCCTCTGAGCCCTCTTTTTAATTCTTTGAGAGTAAACAAAGCAGAAGAGAACTGACCGAAGCAGCATGAACAAAACGCTGTGCTTTCCAGAATCAATGGTGGAAACCAGGAAAATTTTGGCTGGGATGAGGGGTAGAGGAAGAGTAAAGGTGGCTTTGGGGAGAAGCCAGAGAGAGGATTTTGTCTGGAGTCTTTAAGAGAAGAAAGATAGAATTAAATATCAGCTTGTGACACCCTGAGTCTAGTGGTTAAATACACCATGTTCCACCACAGAATGAGAGATTATAGAACGATTCAGGTGGAGAGGGACCTTACAGATTATCTAGTTCCAACAGCCCTGCAATTGGCAGGGGCACCTTCCACTAGACCATGTTGCCCCAGGCCCCATCCAATCTGTCCTGGAACAATTCCAGGGATAGGGTAGCCACAGTTTCTCTGGTCAACCTGTGCCACGGCGTCACCTGGCAGTTCCAGGTTATGATGCCTTTGGTGGCAGAAGTAGCACAAGAAATTCTTACCTTCCTCTCATTCTCCCATCTCTGAGATTACCTTCCCTTTTACCATTCTAGGGTAAAATTTACTCCCTCCCACCCACAGAAAACACCAGGCAGAGGTTGGCAAGACTTGCTGAAACTGGTTTCTCTACCAGAGGCAGCATGGAACAGATCTGCCGGCTGCTCACCTCACATTGCCCAAGTGCCAGACTTCCCATTTCACCCAAAATGCACCTGAGCGGGCTTTGAAGTTTTCCTTCTGCTGCCTGACTGCAGCACTGGATTTACAAGCAGGGGGAGCATGTGGAACCAAGTTCAAAAGTTGGCAGTTTCATTTGCATACGAGAGGCCAAAATAAGCCAATAAAAACTGCCACACAAAACGAACCAGAATTGGAATTGGCTAAACACTCCCCGTGAAATGGATTTTCAAAGTGACTCTTGAACTCTTCAGTAGAAAGACAGATTCATTTTCAATGGAGTTTGATCTTGCTCTTCAGCTTCATTTGTAAGACCAATTAAGAGCATTTTGTACAACAATTATGGGCATTAAAGCCACTCTGTTCCATTTGATGAATTTTAATAGTAATTGAACAGAAGAACCCATCAACTGAAAGATTGTCCAATCAAGTATGCCCACACACTGAACTGTAATTTCCACTCCACAAATGTGTAATGTCATTTGAAACTCCCCAAATGTCCTCTCCCCACCAACACCCAAACAGATTCTTGAGGATTTGTTCCAAAACAACTTTATTCCCTCAGGCTCTAAGTACACAGAGAACACATTGACCACAGTCCTGTGGTAATTCCTGCGTACGTATAACTTTGTCCTGCAAAGCTCCCCTGGAGCTCATTCTTGGATGGGGCATTTGCAAAAATACAAATATTTATGAGAAATACCCTACAAATCACCCTACAAATTCCTGTCTTTGTGTAGAAAGACATTTTTGGAGGATGCCCTCTGAGGAACCATGTAGGAGACTGGGAGCTGGGTGGCTGCTTTGTGTCAGTGTAGAGAATGGAGTCCATCCCCCAGACTCTGGATCTGGATTTTACATATGAGTTCAGCTCAGCTTTTTCCCTTACAAAGAAGAAATGTGTAGACTGGTGGGTTGCAGAAATATAGGCCTGAAATGGATAACTCGGTTTAGAAAAGAGACCCCCTCACAGCTAATAAAGAATAGATATTTGGACTGGAAAAGTTTAGATGGTTGCCACAAGACCCAGACAGGCTCTAACTTATGTTACAAGTCCAATGCATTATGGCAGAGCAGAGGAGATCAAAATTGTCATCAGTGTCCTGGATGCCTGAATGAGTTCTAATGCATTCCTTGTTTTTTGCTGTGAATATTTTGTTGCTATTTTTTTCCTACTAAACCTGCCCTTTCTGTCTGGTGTTGGCCTCTGCCATACTGACAATTCCTTGAGGGAAGTTGTGTTCTTTGTTGGATTTGCTGCAAATTAGAAGAACAAAAGAAGTATTTTAATGAACTTGCTCTCAATGGGATTTCCAAGTTTCCTTGGGAAACAAAAAGAGATTTCGATAGTTTAGATCAGTGGGAAATAAGTGTCCAACTGTCAGAGCCTTCCTTTGAAGTGAGTTTCCCTTTGCCAGTGGTCACTTCAACTGTAAGTTCAATTTAAAGAAAAAAGATGAAGTCTTGGCCTTTCTGAAGTCAATAAGAGTTTTATCACTGACAACTCAGAGGTCAGGATTTCACCCAAGATGTTTGTACAGGCACTAACTTAAGTATCTGTTGAGAGTCACATGAAATATTTATGCTGAAGAGCAAAACTGCATTGTTTTCTTGCATCTCACTCTGAACACAAAAATGACTGTCTCACTGGAAAATCACCACTCTTCTGTGAAAAGATTATAGTTTCAGTTGAGAGATACCTTATCCTGGTGTGGTCAAATCGAGGGTTGCAATGCATGATTTTAAAACAATTACTACAGATCTTCTTCATGTGATAGATCTAAGTTTGCCCTGTTAGTTTTAATTTTGGTTTAGAACGGGTTAGGAATGAAAAGTGGAAGTTTTTGTGTTAACAAGAGGGTCTCTTTCCTCCCCAACTAAAATATCAATCTGTGGTTCTTTGTATTTAAAAAATATTTGACAAATCCTGCCTTTGAAAGCCCAGGAATGAAGTTCCACTCAAAAGTGCTGAAGGTCCCATATTTATGGACTTTGTTCATTCAGTCAATCAGTGCAAATTTCTATAGAAAAAGCTCAGCTTTATTAGAGAATCTGCAGAAAACCTGTGCCTAGTAACAAACCTATCCAAGCTTCTGAAATGTGGGCAAACACAAATCTGGCATAAATCAATTCTTTTACAAAGCCTCTTCCCCTCATTCCTCCCAGATCCAAACACGTGAGATTTAGGTAGAGGAGAAAGGTGGTTGGGAATGTGGACAGATAATTGGGGAGATACTCACAGAGATTTGTTTAAAAATAAAGCATGCAAATAAAAACTCTGAGAATTTTTTCCCTATTGGTATCTTGGTCCCCTCCCTCTTTCAAGAATTGTCTCTTATTTGTTTCATTTTATGCATTTTAGTGTTTCAGTCCCTGACTGCTACGTTGGTTTTTTTCACCCTTCACACACCATCACATACTGCCTGCCTTTCTTTGACCACACTCTATGTTGTAATAACAATAATAAAAAACTGGGCTGGATTTTAATTTGTGTAATGTTTTTGTTAAAAAAAAAAACAACTCGACAGCCTAATTAGGAAACCCGTTAAATGGCTGCAATTCAAATATAATTCTATTAAATTCTCCCAGTAAAGTTAATGTTACAGACTTTTTAACAGATGTTTTAATTAGACATTGTTATTAAAGGGAATACTGTAGAAATTAAAAGCAGGCCCTAAATGTGTTAACAAAGACACTTTTCTTGCATGGCATCGATGGTGGCAGAAACATTAGCAGAGAGATTTTGGCAGTAGGTCATGGGAAAAAAAAAAGAGATGGAAAAAGAAAAGGAAAGATGCACTAAGAGAGATGCACCGCTCAGCTACTGTGTGAAAGGGGTTCATTTCGCATCCAGCATCACCTCGGGCCATTGCCTGAACTGGAAAGGAGATGGAAAGATGCTTCAGTCCTGTGCTAATGGCACCGTGTGAGGAGCACCACGACCAGCACAGGCACTAATTGGCAAGAGGGATTTGGTAGTGAGAAACTTGCACCTTCAAGGATTTCCAAGGACGTGTCAATGTCTCCAGTTTTTGAGGTTTCGTCTGCTGTCTCCGTGGTTTGGGTTGTTTCCTGATGATGACTTTTGGAATCGAGAAGCAGCAGGGGGGCTGTAGTTTTGCAAGGGTGAGAGGGTTAAGACTGAACTCTTCCGAGAAGTTTGGTGAATGGTGCAAGGAGCAAGTCATGGGCAATAGTGACATAGCAGTTTACAATGGCATCAAATATTTTAGGGCATCAGGCCCTAAAGACAGAGCTTGGCTTTAATGTAACCATCAGTCCAAGGTGGCTCTTTAGGGTTTTTAGGAGAAGAAATTCCTTACTAGCTGAAGAGATAGATGTGACATTTTAAGGCATTTCCCCCCCAGCCCCTTCCCCTCCTTTCTAATAGGTGATACTGGCACTGCATCTATGAGTTAAAAAATCACAGCAGTTCCTATCAGCTCTTTGGAGCACAGGGTAGGTGATAAGGGAAAGCTACTGAAGTGTTGTGAGGTTAGTCAAGAAGAGACAAATGCACTAGAGAAGAAAACCCTGAGAACTGTGGAACAGGATGTTGCTGTGGGAGGGGATGCAGATAGGTCAATGAGCTGTTAGAGCTGTGTGAGACAGGATAAACAATTCAAACTGATCTAAACTCTGGTTTCTTCCCTCGGTGAGAGGATCAATTTCTTCCCAAAGAACTAGGAGAAAATCTGATAATCACAGCTCTTAATTTTTTGTCCCTATCACTGAAACCTCTGTTATTGCTCTCTCTGAGAAGAAGAATATTAGCCTGGAGAGAAAAGACATCTGGAAAAGGATGTTAAAGTGATACTACCATTGATATTAGTGAAAAGTGTCAACTCTTGTTTCTACTTCTGTCTGTAGGTTTCATTCTTTCAGCCACATCTACCCACTTGTGGACTGGAGAAGGGCCAGACCCAGAGCATTAATTCCTCAGACCTTGGAGGAGTTGAGCTTGGCTGGTGACACCTGCCAGTGACTCTTATGAGCATCTGTCTAAGATTCTGCAGAACTGGGGTTTTACACATTCTCACTTTCATAAATTTTCAACTTTGTTTACAGTTTGTTCTTCTTTGTTATTCCTTCTCTTTAGAGGCCTTTAGATTAAAAGCACTGCAGTAACCAAACTAATGATCGTCTGAGTCAAGCAAACTGGAAAATTATTCCTGCACAGCCATAAGGGTGAAAGAGAGAGGTGCAAAACCCCACTAAGAGAGACAAGTGGCTAATTAACTGATGTGAAACCAATGTAAAAAACCAGAAATTAGAAAACGAATGAAAACCTGTACAGCAATTACTTCCAAAAAGGTAACATTTTTCCAATTAAAGCCATTATACGAACTTTAGTTAATTATGTAGGTTTTCCTTTTCTCTCTCTTCCTTCTCTCTCTTCTTGTCTCTCTCTCTCCCCTTTATTAAAGTCCATCAGGGCTCATGATGCGTGGGAAAAGTGCTAACATTTGCAAATTGCTGGTTTATGATAAATGAATTGTGGAAACTCAGCCCCTTGGTTGGGGCCCATGTAGATTGCAAAGCACCAGCATCTCCGGCTGCTGCAGCCCTGACCCTGACTTTACACCCATTGATCACAACTGGTGCATAGCCATGACCACCAAATGCATACATTGTAGCTGGGGGACTTGCTTTTCCCATAGTATTTCATCATCGTTCCACATCGCGAACGCCACAGTAACCTTTGGCTCGCCGTCCTGCAAGACTAATACCTGCAGGAGATTTCCTCCTGCCCCAGTAATCACTGCTTCAACTGCTCCGTCCTTAAAAACCCTTAGTCATTAACCCAGATTTGATTTTCAAAAAAATACCCATTGATTTCAATAGTGCTGGGAAGGGAGGTAAGAGCTCAACATGCTGGAAAATCAACCACTAAACAATTCTAGCATCTTTCCAGGTATAACATTCTATGACTTCCCCTAACACTTCCATTTCAGGCAGAACTTCACAGCAACTTTCCTGATGTCAATCCCAGTGGTCCTCAAGGATGTAGCAGGAAAGACAGAGAAGTACATTTAAGGATATCACAGGAGTGACATGTCTTGTGTGCTCCCACAATTGCTCATCATTACCCTGCATGCCTGGAGTGCAGGAGTGCTCCAACAGCTCAAAGCTCAGTCATGCTCGAGATTGCACAAATAGAGAAGGAAAACCATCTACCCCAGGTGAGGAAGAAGTGTAAAGGCAGCCAGGGACGAGTGAGATGCATCACAAGTAAAGCACAAGAGGAGATGGTGGTTACCTTGTCTGGTGCTCCAAATGGAAGCTCTGTGCAATGTTTCATTGTGAGCTTTGTGTTGACTTTAGGGACTATTTATGGTTTCAGGGAAAACATAACTGAAAGGAACACTGAACTCAGGCAGCTGCATGTCAGCTGAGATTCTTGTGCAGGGAAATTGTTTCCATTCTCACTTCTGGGTCTGCAGGCAGGTCCTGATCCTGCTTTAATGAAAACAATTCCTCGAAAGTCAAGTGCATTTTTCTGACTGGCACACGGATGCGCTATTTCCTTGGCAGAGTCTGACAGATAATGCTGAGCATATGTAAGAAAGTGTGCACACGTGTGTGCCAGGTCACACACACACGTGCACACACAGAGAGAAAAGCGAAAGAGGTTTTCAGACCCAGCATCAGACAAGAAACCTACCATCCATGAAAGAGTCTGGGTAAGAGGCAATAGTGTCCCAAAGAGACGCAGAGTAATGAAGTTATGGAGAGCTGGGAAATGTTGGTATTACTTTATTACAGTGTACTGAAGAGAGTTTGTGAGCCAGTGCTCTAAGGGTTGTATTCAATAAAAAAATAATACGTCTGGTTCCCACACATGGCCACTGAAGTACCAAAAATCAATTTTACTCATTGAATTGGGCCCTAAAGTGCAGCAAAATGGGTAAGATTCACAATAGAGCAGTAAGGAAATGATGTACAGTCTCTGGATGAGCAACATTTCCCCACATCCTTTCTAGTTATGGTCTGTGCAGCAGCAGGACTGATGGACCTGCCCTATGGATTGCCCACTGACCCTGCTGATCCCCAGCCTCCTGGGGAAAGCCTTCTGCCCTCTCCCATGTGCTAAAACTCTCTCAAAACTGTTGAATCTGGTGCAAAACTGTCAGTGTTTGTGTGATGGGCAAGTGGTGGTACTGTGACTGTAATTTGGGAGGCTTGGCACAAGCACCAGGGGTTTCAGCAGTTGTTTCAACTCTGTGTCGAAGGTAACACCTGAAACACGTCTTTGACCAACACAGAAAGGGATGTGTGGAGACAGACACATCCACAGAGGGACCACCCCTGCACAACTCAGATGCGGGGAGGGGGTCTGGAAATTTGTTTCAAAATCAAATTTGAGCAGAAAGCTGTAAAGTATCCAAAGAGAGAAGGGCTGGCAATGCCTGCCAGATCCGGCTGGCATTTTCCAGGCAGCTCAGTCATGAATTCAGGGTCTGCACCAGTTCTCTCTTGTCTTTATTAGTCCTCTGAAGCACGATGTCTGAAGCAGAAGTTATTGAATTTCCACTAAACCCTTCCTACATGCAAAGGCTTTTTCTACTTTAATGTTCAAAAAAGTCCCAGTTGCAGCCACCGTCTCTAGCATGTGCCCATATCTTTTCTCATTATAGGCTGAGGTCCAAAACCAATACGAATTAAATAAATATCCCACTGAGAGCTGTACTTTTGAAAACGGCCTTATTGCAGTGCAGATGTGTGCTATCTAAAACCAGCTTAAACGTTTTATTTTTTTATATATATATATTTAAATTAAGAAAATAAAATAAAATCTAAATATTATCCTGGAAGGAAGTGTATGCACTGGTGGATGTTTGATTTTCATTTTTCTCCCAGCATGCTCTGTCCTTTCATCCTATAATGGTTCTTCTCTATTAATCCTTCTCAAACCCCACAGGTAGAGATGCTTATTGATAGAAGGCCAACGTGTATCTCAGTTTACAAAGGCATATTAAAGGATACAAGTAACATATTTCTCTTGATGTCTTCTTATTAATGCAATTCCACTCAGAACATTTTGGCATAAGAGGCATTGCCAGATGGAAGATAAAACTTCACTTTTATGGGTATTTTAAGGAAGAAAACATTTGGTTTGCATAAGTTCTAAATGAATAATATTTATTGCCCTAATGATTTGTATTTTATAAGCAGGATAACAAAAAGCACTGTCAATTAGTTAGTATTTTAACAAGGCTTTTTTTAAAAAAAGGTCTGATAACATGCAGTCATTTTAAATGATCAAATGCCTTTAAAGCTAAACCGTAATAACCCAAAGTGATGGGTTGTTTACATAATAAAAATAAATAAACACTGACCACAGCTTGGCTGTATTTAAAGATTCTGTCATTTGTTACCACAGATCGCAGCTCACAGCAGGCTTTGGGGAGCCCAGCGTGTTCCCATCACACACACATCAAACAGCCGTGCAGGGCCCGGCGCACACCCTGGAGGAGGGATGGGGAGTTTCAGGGCTGCTTCTGGGTGGGTTTGGGGAGAAGAGCAGTAAATCCTGCAAGTTTTATTTTCCCAGGACATCAGTAGGTCTCCTGAGGTTGGCAAGGCTGATCTGTGCTTACAAAGGATGGTTGTCCTCTGATCTCTACCCATCAATAATTCGATTATGTTCCTTTCTCTCCTTTTGTGAAGATAATAAAATTCTACGTTTTTTCTTATTTTTCTGGTTTGCCTTGTGCTGATGATTAATTTCCTATTTATTGGCTTTGCAGCCGTTATGTCTGCAAATAATATTCAGGGAATCCAAACACGTGGCTTTTCTCCTGCCTTCACCTCAACACCAGGAGCCTGGAGCTTGGGGGTCCCCGAGGCACCACCTCCCCTGCCCTGCCCACGGCTCATCTTGCTTGGATTTAGCACAACAGTGTGTGTTTTACAGCACAAGACCTGTCCTGCAACAACACACAGTGGAAATATTATAAAAATTAAGGCAAAAGAAATAAAAATGTTATTAACCTTTCAAAGGAAGGGGAAATAAATTAAATTGATTTCAGATTAACTCCTCCTTTAGCACCTGAGCATGTTGGACTTTGGCTGGTGCCTGCGAGGGTTGGTAGTCAAGCCCCTCAGAGCTGATGTCCAGGTTCGCTGTGGCCTGTCCCGTATCACAGGGTCTGCAACAACGCCAGTGACAGCAACACTGGGCAGGACTTCGTTTATGAGAACAGTTTTGCACTGCAAAGTGTGGGTCCAGATTGCCAAGAGATTTTAAAGGTGAAGAGACTGCATTATTTTTCCTTCTCCTCTTTTCTTACATAACTTGAGCCTTTTCTAGCCCTTTGCAATCACACTAATTTCCAGAAATAACCAGATTTACAGATTTTCAATACTTGGGATGGTACCAAGAATGGTGGAAGCACCATCCCTGTGAAGGTCTCTGTGTGCTTTGAGACACCTTGAGAACTGCTTTAATTTAGAATTAGAGTAAGACTTTGGCAAGAAAAAGAGGGAAGATATTCTCTTTTTCTGTTCTGTGATGACAGAAGTACGTGCAATTCTGTTCACTTCAGGGACAAACCCTTGCCATTTGTAGCCTGGCTTTGTGGAACCCACAGCAAATGACCAGCCTCTCCTGTCTCCTTGACATCATGCCAACAGATGGGATATGAGGAGGTTCCCAATCTTGGAGTACTTTACATGTAAATAAGAAAGTTAATTTTCATACTTCTCAAGTAAGCCTTCAGGGCTGTACTGGTTCTGCTGGAAGGTTTTTTTTCTCTGACCAGGTAGATGCATACTTGGCATCCCATTGATATGATGCCTTTTTTCCCATTCTCTCCTGATCCAACATCAAGGACTAGACAATGGTTCCCATTTTGGAGACTTCAGAAAAAGAAAATGAGACCTTGAACACCGGCTGTGCTAAGGTTCTGTTGAAATAACATCAGATTTACTCTGACATATTCCATGGGACTTAATATTGATTTTCAAATAATCCAGAATGCTGTTTTTATAAACAATTATTGGCAAGAGGAGGCGTTGTTTTTGGAAGCTCTTGTATGTACAGTAAGGCTTTATTTCTGCTTGTTTTGAAGTGCGGCACGTCTTTTAAAAAACGCTGTTCAGGAAACATCTGCTGTCAATTAAAGAGTAACACATTAAGGCATATTAAAGTGCACTCTTATTAGTGTTTCAGCAATAAAAAGCAAGGTTTTCTATTTGAATCATATGTTCTTTAACACATCTGCCAGCCATCTGAAACCTGCAAACATTCCTCAGTGAAAACATCTTCATAACTTTGTAAAAACTAAATAATACATATCACTCTGTTAAAAAAGACCCTTTCCTTTATGCACTAAGTTCAGTTGGTTCTCAAACAGGTTACTGGGCTGGTGCTGATCGTTGTAGGTAAGGATGGTAACTGCAGATGCTCAGTTCAGTTGGTCCCTTTGAACTGATGGAAAAAATAAACGGCCATTTTTTCATTTTTACAAAAATAGAGAGGCAGAATATTCTTCCACAGAAAAATCAGACTTTTCACATAGAAAATAATATAATAAAGCATTTGGATTGGAAAAGAGGTATATTTGATTTGGAAAGAGGTTGGTGTGTATTAGAAAAACTGTGGTTTCTGTTCATTAAATTCCCCTGCCCTGTTCAGCCTACATTTCTCATGACACTGTGGATTCTTGTTTTTTAGCAAAGTTGTTGCACCCTGTGAGACCTTGGTCAGATGTTTAATGAATATATAGGCCACGAGGGATCCTCCTTACTTAAACTTCTGTGATTTCTGAGTGTAAACTGTCCCAAAATCCAGAAAGGTGTCTGAGACTTGAAAACTGAAGCCACATGGTAAAAATGTTTGAAAGTGTTAATGTACTGACACAGAAACTTATTTTCTACCAGTAGGACCATGGAGATGACCCAGTTGCCTGTGAAAACAGGTGAGTTTGCTACTAAATACTGGGGTTTAGGCACCCAACGACCTTGAATCAGTTTATTATAAAATGAAGGTGATAGGACAGAGCAAGAGCACATGGTCTTAACCAGTCCTGCTGGATAAAAATGTAGGTCACCTTTAGGAAGCTCTTAGTGTTTTTCTGGACCTTGGGACATAGTGCTAACACTGAGATGTGGAATCCTGAAAGAGGAACATAATAGGAATGGTGCAACGCAGTGTTTGCTGAAGTCTTGGCCATTCGTCAGTGAAAGGCAGGCACCAGCGAGGTTTGGCTGTATCATTATTTGAGGAAAAGCCTGAGCTTGGTGTTTGTAGGCAGATGATTGTCTCCTTATGCTGCTGAAGTGACTCCTGTTGGCACCTCCAAGCAGGACTGTGTGCAGGGACTGATGAGCTGGGCCCTTCCTCAATAACTTTGTTGGAAGAGACTTCTTGTTCCATCAAATACAGTTTATACATAATCACCTTTAAAATTCTTTGAGAAAAAGTTCATCTGACCTTAAAGGGGTTGGGAGAGAATGAAAACCTGCCTGGGGAAAGAATCGACCATTTTTATTACTTTCCCTTTGTTAGGAAATTCTTTAAACACACATCCCAGGGCTGGGGAACTACTGAAGTATCTCCTTCTCAGCTACTTGATTAATTTTCTTACTGATACCTTGGAAGTGATCACTGCTGTATGGGGTCAAAGCACCAGCCAACAAGAAAAGAAGATTTCCCATTTCTGCATTTTTAAAGAGCTGGAAGCTGTTATAAGTGGATGATGCAGCATCTTAATGTTCAGTGATGGATACATCTGCTTGGCTAAACAACAGAAATCTGCCTAATTAGATGCTGTTTGAGACCGACCTGCTTCTGCCACTCCAGCATACAGATCTTCCCATTGAAGGATGATATAGTTCTTCCCTAGAAAATCACAAATCAAAGCTTAGTCATGCTGGCTTCTAACAGTGAAGGAATTGTTTATATTTTCCAGAGCTGCAGGGGGAAGTTTGCTGGAGGTTCAAACTACAGAGGGGAAAAAAGAAAATGTAACTTTCATTCAGAGCTCACACACTAAATGCTATTTGCCCAGTGGGTTTGCAAATTGCCCGTTCAGCTGCTGGGCAGAAACAAACCTAAAAAGACAAAACAAAAAAGTCTACTGGACTTCTGAGCGGCTGGGAACTAAATAATTCCTCAAGCATGGGAAGAGAGCGTGCAGCTGACTTATGGCAAGGGACTCAGAGGTGGACCAGCTCCAAAACCCTCTGATCTTCCCACTGGCCCCTGTGGGATTTGGACTCTTGGGTCCTGTGCATTTCTTTCAAAAGTGCTAAGAAGGAGCAGTCAGACCTGCAACTAGAGATAAATAATTCAGAGTGGTTGGCTAAGGATCAGATTCAGAAAAACACATAACAGTGAGACATTGGGCTTTTGTGGGAAAAACCTCCCTAGATGTATCTTTGATGATTGTTTCTATCCTCCTGCAGGGAGATGGGTGCTGTTTTCAGACACAGCTGATGGAGGGCACCTTTTGTAACGGGCTCAGCTAGAACTTCACTCTCTCCTGGAAACACAGTGAAGAGACTCACAATGTCAAGTTCTTACACTGGAAGCTGTGATGGTGCTCTTTATTTTCTAGGTTTGCAGCTACCACTGTCACATAACAAACCTTGAAGTCCATGCTTGGAAGGCTTTGCCAGGAGTCAGCAGGCACTGCAGTGTTTTAGTTCTCCTTCAGCTGCCCTGCCAGTGATGAATACTGTTTAATTACAAAAGCAGAATTTCTGTCATTTCTCTCAGCATGGCTTCTATTGGGGAAGATTAAACATCAGCCAAACATTACTGAATTACCTTTTTAAACCTATTATTTCAACGTGATTAACTTCTCTTCTTTTCATTTAGCTGTAAGCAAAATCTTGTTTACAAGGCAAAAAAAATGCATTTGCTATAATATCGGCAATAATAATAAAAATGAACATCACAGGGAAATAATTTATGTGTAAACCAGCATAAAAATGTCATTGATGCATGAGTTTCCTCTTCAATTAATAAAAAGGAGGAAATATTTAAAAACAATTTATCAAGGTAATACATACAGTTCATATATCATGCACTCACAAAGACTGTACAGTATCCATTCCACAAATAGCTGTGTGACCTGGACTATTGCACAGATGCTGGATTCCTTTAGGTGACCTAATTTGGAGCATGGCATAGGACAACACTGACTTTGCACCAAATGAAGATCCAGGATCAAAATACTGATCAAAATATATTATATTTAGACCGGTAACAGTTGTGCTGATTGGATAATCCAAAATAAATGAAAATATAGCTGCTGATGATTCTGGTTTCATTATCTACATTTCGTGAAGATTGTTGTCGCCACCAATAAAGCCATGTGAACTGTTCAGAAAGAATAAAACATTCTCTCTGCTTTGTATGATGGAACTAAGTTTGGAAGTGATCACAAGGATAACGTAAATCATAAAATTATAGAATGGTTTGAATTGGTAGGGACCTCAAAGATCATCTACTTCTGATCCCTCTGCCATGGGCAGGGGCATTTTCCACTAGACCAAGTTATTCCAAGCCCCATCCATCCTGGCCCTGAATATTTCCAGGGACGGAGTAGCCACAGTTTCTCTGGACAATCTGTGCCATGGTCTCACCACCCTCACAGAAAAGAGTTTTCCCGTAGTATCTATTCTAAATCTGCCCTTTCAGTTCAAAAGGTCCTCATGTGCTATTGGAGACAGACACACATGTAAGTGACAGGACAAGGTGGAATAGCTTCAAACAGAAACCTTGTCCTTTGTGCAGAGTTGGCACTGAAAAACCTCAAGAACGGACACTTCAGGAATGAGGAGCACCCAGGTTATTGGAAATGAGGCTGCCCTTCCGGAGCTGGGTTGTTTCTTTGCTTTCTCCCACGCCCTGGCAATGCAGGCTGCTGGGAGTTGCAGGTGGAAGTGCTACTGCGAATAGTTGGGATGTGTCTGGGAGGTGTGAGAAACCTGACAACTTTCTGTTTGCTGAAGCTGCTTGTTCGCCCGCTGATGAGGTTGACAAGTTTCTGGGGATACTTATGTCCCACCAGCTGCAGAGGTTTCTCATCCCATTGGGAAAAAATCCATGCAGAAAACTAACGTGATATTGAGTTGAACTTTGCATCTAGAGAGATGGAGAGAAATCTTGTCTGTAATGCTCACACCTCTGCAGCAGCTGTTGGCTCATATCCCCCCAGAAGTAATCCTGCAACCCCAGACACGGTGCTCAGCAGGGTTAACCACAGCTGTGCTCCAGCAGGATGCTCCTGCAACTGAGCTGTTTAGTGTAAACCTCCCAGGAAAGAGAAACCCTTGGCTGGTCATGGGCAGCCCTCAATTCCCTTCTTCCCTGGCTCACTGGGACCAGCCAAAGCAGTTAAACACCATTTTTTATGGATTGCCAACTATATTGCTAAAACATTTAGTGCATTTCTGAGTGAGTCCCTGTTGCAGTGCCATGTCCATTTGCCAAGCTTGTAGAGGAAAAAGCACTTGCAGGTATTTTCCTAATTGCTCACAAATTTCTTCCCTCACATTTCTCTATTAATTTCTTCAGTCTTCAGAAACTGAAGGTTCAGGTCTCACTCTGCACCAGGGCTAGTGTGTGGGTTTGCCTGGTGCATTTGGATGCTGATGAGTTGGTACTTGCTTAAGGAAACAGGGAGCACAGCTAAATTAGGGGATGGGGTTTTTGGTCTGGAGGAGGTCAAAATATTTTTTGTGCAGAGCAAAGGACACGGCAAAAGTATTTGCCCTGCTCCTTCCTTGATTCTGAGTCTCACCTGCCCATCATTGAGCTGTTTTCTGGAACTACAGGTGGACTTTCTTTTGCAGTACAGCAAACAACAGCATTTACAGACTAGAAATTACTGGGCCTGCCATTTCCCAAACCAAACTGTGACCAGGGCAGAAAGGCAAAGTGCCCTGAGCCACTGCTGTTTTCTTTATGTCCAGCCAGTTTGTTCATCAATACTTCAAACAAGCAGCTTTCAAATCCTGGACTGGGAATACCAATCCTTCTCCCTGCAAATGCTAAAGGTTTTCTACCTTCCAAGGCTTCTGCTAGCCAGGATTTTAAAACACAGCATTAAATTTTGCTGGCCAGGGAAGGCACCTGTCCCAGGGTAGTTATTTTTAGCAGCAGAGTTGACATCCAACACAGTAGCCCAAGTTATAAAGTTGGCCAACCTCCTCTCTCTGTGAATTATGTTTTGCTTCACTGTGATTAACTGTAGCTAAAAAATGAGCTTGGAGGGCATATAAACAGGAGAGCAGAAGGGTTGCTTGAAAGCATAAATCACACAAATATTAAATGGGAAAGCACATCCAAATTGGTACTTGTTTACTCAAAGCTACTTAAATTAAGGGAAATATCATCCCTTCTCTAGAAAGATAGTTCATAATTCCCTGAATAGAGACCTAAACCATCAAGGACCTAAAGTAAATTCTGTAGCCCAAAGCACCACCAACACAGTGAGAGGACAACAGCATACATTCTGGCTCCCTCTTTGCTTTCTTCAAGGTGACATGAGGCTGGACTGTGGCCATGAGACAAATGAGTTTAGGAGACCACCTTAGCAGAAAGATAACAGCTGGGCACCTCTGTTTTCCCAGTTTCTCCATTCAATCCTCATGGCAGCAACAGAAAGGGGAACTTCTTATCTTAAACACAGATTGGTCTTCTGATGCCCTTGTCGGCGCTGACAACTAAGAGCAGGGCGAGAAAGCCCATCCCTAAACTGAAATTTCTGATATTTGCAATATTCCACTGAGCTCATGAGGAAATGGAGCTTTATTTATATTTTCTTAAATTCCAGTGAAAATACAGTGGAAAATGCAGGAGAAAAAACCATCAACTTTTAAAAGCCATTTCTTCTACAATGCAAATATCCTAGAAATACATGTTATGTGCTCATCTCAATCTATGAGGAAGTTAGAGAGGGGGTATTCAAGATAATATATGTAATTTTCTGTGGCAACACATGGAGGTAGATGCTGCTTAAAGAGTACTCCTGCCCAAAGCCATGATAGTCCAAGCGTATGAGAGACACACAGAAGTGTCCTATGTCTACCCATGAGATTTTTCCATTAGTGGTAACAAGCATCATTTTTTGCTTGTAATGAAACTCTCAGTGATAGCTATGCACTCTGTTAGATGACTGGGTTTGGTCAAGAAAATGCCTATTTATTCATCTGTGAAACAAATGAGTGTTTTCTCTGGGTTGAAGTATATGCTAGGAACATGCCTCTCTGCGCCTCCCTAAAGTGATATCTCATCTCACAGCCATGATTCAACATTTCCCTAAGTGTGTTGGCAGCACTCAGTTTGAAAGGTGATACTGTACCAGGCTTTCCAGTTCTTCACCTGATCGGTGCCATTCACATCCCTCCACCACTGTCAGGGCTCTGAATAATGTTTACTGATGAATGCTCACATAATTTTTCATTAGCCACTTCTGTTGGCTTTGTGTCCTTTTTGTACACATAACCAAAATGCATTAACAGTTTCCAGTAGGTCCATTAGGATTTTCTCCCCAGTCTCCCTGGCAAATATGAAAGCATTATCACAGGCTCAGATTTAGTTAACCCCTCCATATGCTGAGCATTTCTCCTCCTCCACTGTTATCCATGTTTCCTCTTGCTTACCCTGCTGAGTTTCCTTTTTAGTAATTTTTAGTAAGGGTGTTTTTTATCCTCTTAAACACCACAAAATGAAAATGCATAGTTTGGGCGCTTGCTTTAATTAGGCACTTTTATATAAAATCTGCTATTACATCTTTGTATAGAACCTGCTTCAAAGAAAACAAGAAAGAATGTTGGTTTGCTTTGTTTTAGTTCTAAGTTTTTCACTGGCTTTACCCACTGGTAGATTAATTGAAGTGATGCTAAACTAGGCATGAACTTGACCTGAAATACTTTTGAATATTAAAAATGAATCAAATTATTCCAAGAAAGCAACTCATCAAAATCTGCCTAGGAAGACATCAGACAAAGATAGACAGGGTTTGGTTTTCTTATACTTCAGTCCAGCCAGGGTTTAACACTGGTTCAGGTATGAACTGAAGTATCCATCATATCTGACTAAACCAGCCCAAGCTCCCCCAGCATCTGGCTGTTAGACATGTTTAAAAGAGCAGTAGTTGGGATCAGCTTGCACTGTGCTGTTGTAGGCACGGCGATGGCCCAGCACACAGCACCCCCACACAGCGACAGCCCCACCAAAGCCTGCATCTGTAAAATCCCTCTGTGTTTGCCTTGAAAATGCTCCAATGCCTCGATCTGTGCTGCCTCCTGTTTCAAGGCTGGGGGAGATGCGTTCCAACTGCTGCGCCTCAGGCTTGTGAAATATTATATGGTGAAGCTAAATGGATGTTTATTTTAACAATAACAGCTTTACATGAGGGGAACCCCTGAAGGACTCGTTCAGCAGGACTATTAGTGACTGTAGCTATGGAGCAAGTGAAGAGCAGAGCTCTGCCAGGCTCAGAGCACAGCCCAGGCTTAGCTGCACTCATGGGTGAGGAACTAGGACTACCCAGTCAGTACCAGCAAGACCATATTCTACTTTATGATCCCAGCCATGTCCTCTCCTGCACCTTGACGGTGCCATTATTTCCCATTCTTTTGTGCAGCTTACAAAGGACAAACATGGTCCTGGGTTCTTCATTATGGTCATTGTGGCTCAGCCCAAGCGTGCAGAGAGATGCTGGTGCAGCTCAACATCTCAGCATGGGATTTCAAACTCACTCACAGCTCATGGCTTTCAGTGCTTTGATTGAGTTTGGCTCCTGTTTTATTTTCATTACTTAAACTCAGAGTATTTACCAGCTTACAGCCAAACCCCAAAGTCAGCCTCACAGGCCACTCGGATTGTTTTTGATCAATGTAACCTATGAGAGGAATTTTTCGAGCCCAGATAAAACTGTCCTCTAACCTGGAAAGCAAGCAAGTGATCTCAAGATGCCAGCTGGATTAGGAGCAAGAATACTCTCTTAGGTGGTAGTCTTGGACTTGCAGTTTTGTTCTAAGTCAACAGCCATGAGCCCAAATGTGTTAATTTTATCACCTCATAAAAACTGTGATGTGAACCAAGGCTCTGAACAGAGGAGAGATTTCATCATTTCCTCAAAAGGGAAAAGCTAGAAGGACACAGTCATTCCCCTGAGCGTACCTTCTGAGGCTCAGGAGAGCCTGGACCCAGGTCTAGGCACCATGAGCCACCAGTGACACGGGGCACAGTGGAGACTGTGAAGAGGAGTGGCTGCCAGGCTGCAAAACCGCTGCTGAAGAAAGGACAAAGGTTTGGATTTGGGCAAGGTGGAAAGAGGAAAGAAAATGTTCAGGCGACAGTGAAGGGCACAGGGTAGTGATGCCTCTGATAGTTGTCCTCTAACCTGTTAGAGGGGACCATAAAGAGGGAGATAATAGTTTCTTTTCTGTGTTTCTGGGGGCAGAAAAAGAACTCATTGACTTAACTCATAGCAGATAGGCATCAGGGACCTGACACTAGTTAAAGATTTGGAATAATCTGCCTAAGCAAGCGGTGTGTTTCTTTTCAATTAGGTTTTAAAGAGAGTCCTTCCATAAAGGACGCAACAACGCTGAGCTTTTTGCTCTCCAGTGTAGCACAGAAAATATGGATGGAAATGGTGAGATTTCTTTCTTTCAGCAGCCAGAGTGAAAACAGACTGTTATGACCATCTGGGTGGGACAGAGATCTTTTTCCCCCTACATCTCTTTTGGTTTGTTTTTCTTTATTTTTTAACATGCAGACAAGGGCTTTGGCCTCTGTTCTACCAGTAGACAGAAAGAGAGGATATTTATCTGAACTGAATTTTCATCTTTTACCCATCCCTTCTGTTTACATCCTTCCCTCCTTGGAGAGACCAAAGCTGGAGTGTGGGACCACCATCTGCAAATTATTTTTTTATGAACTGGGCTGTAAATATTTTTGTTGCTAGAAACCTGCAACTTCTTATTGATCTCAGCTCACCTTGCCCCCAACCAAGGACTGAGTGTTACATGAATAAAACAGCACTGCAAATGGGACAGGATCAGAGACTGCAATAAGAGTGTAATCTAAGTAAAAACACTGGATCTGTCTGTTTATGGATCTAATAAATTATGTTGGAATTGTGCAGTTATAAATCCAAGCTGTCCAGTAAACCCAACAACTAATTTGTCAGTCGCTCGTCTAGCAATCTGACTCTCCCTTGCAATTGCTCACCATGCAGATAACAAGGTGCCTTACAAATCTCTTGGTTAAATGTCATTTGTTTCAGTGCCATAACATGCTATGGATCATTGCTCACACACAGTAACCCAATTATATTAACCTGTGCAGCAATACGGTGTAATGACATGACATTAATGTGAACACTTGAGAGGTTTCCAACAATTTGGTCTTTCCTCCAAAGGGATTTTTCTCCTTGAGCATCTTTCTCATTCTTTCCTCCCTTTCCAATTCTTAGAGGCAGAGCCACACAGCTACCCAACACATCTGAAATCATCATAATTTACCAAATAACTGAAGCTCATTCACGGCTTGGAAAGTGGGTTTGAGCTGTGTTAGGTGTTGGAATCTCTCCAAATCATAAGTACTGCTGTTTCTTAGGCTCAGACTTCTCCTTGGCATTTTTATAAGAATACCTTTGAAATACAACCACTTACACTTTATTGATCATGTGATCCTACTGTAGTGGGGGAAAACCAGCACTTTTAAAATACACACATGAAAAAATCCCAAACCTTTGAAATGATGAAGCTGTTGTTATTTTCCAGCGTCAGAGAGAAAGCTGGTTACATTCACTAGCAAATGGCCTGGCTGCTTTGCCTTCTGTTTGCATTGCTGTAATGGGCACAATACAGAGACAAGATAAATTTGATAAAATCCTGCTGTTCAGGCACCCTGGCTTCTGGGTGAGGGGACAAAAGTAGTGAAGGAGGCTATTCCATAATAATAAACAAAATTTTATTTGTTTTTAAGAAAAGGCAAATGCATTTTGTAGTATGCTGAAAATTTTCTTCATCCTTATTTCTGAGGGAAAAAGCCTAGTTTCACTGGTTGTCACTGAAAAAATCTCCAGAGTGCTACAGAGAGGGTGCAAGAGGGTAACCAGCCCGTTCAGAGAGGGATGCAGGTCTGATGGAAAAACATGAAGGATTTATAGCTCTGTCTCATAGCTGTAGCTGTTTTCCATCATTATAGTGTGGGTGGGGGGGAAGGGGATATGGGACAGATGCTGATCCTTTGGTGATCCTTCGCTCTTCATCCAATGTCACCACAAGTGGAGTAACGTGCCCACAGTTTGAGCTCAGAATATGTCCCTGTGTTTCTGTGTATTTATGGCTTTTTTTGGCTTCTGCAGGGAAGGTGAGTAACCCCATTGGAGCAACGGGCTAAACTTGCTGATATCAGCTAAACTCAGCTTCTTCCTACAGGAGGAGTTTTACTAAGTAAAGAAATGAAGAAGCTTATCCATGACAAATCTTACCTGACACAAACATGTTTTGATCAGCCTGACACAATCTGTAAGAGGCGCATCTAAATATTATGAAGAAATATGTGATGATCAGCTCCAAATACACGGCCTGTAATGTACACTGGCTAAATTCTTTCCATTGTGCTGTTAAATGCATCCAGCTGTCCATACGTTAAAGTTAAATATACTGTACTATAAAGCTGAAGTGAGAGTGGAAACTATTAAAATAAACCCAGCTATTTCCCTGTTCCCCTCTCCCTCCCAATCAAGTATATTTTAGTTGGGGAAGGAGGAGAGTTATAACAACAGTTATTTGATGTGGTGCATGGCAATATCAGGGGGAGAGCGGAGAGTAAGCGGCAGGGAATGGGAGCAGCCCCAGTTGGACGGACAAGGAGAAATGGAGGAGAGTATTCTGTGTGACCTCAGGGGGGCAAGGAATCCTCCTTGTGAGGAGGAAGGAAAACTCTGCCTGGATGGGTTTGCCATGCATAAAAGCGATGTATGGGAAAAGGCAGACAGAGGGTGGTGTGGACATGGATGAAGCAGGTTGTAGAGAGGTATGATCATTCCTTCTCCTAAAGGAACAAAACAGCTTTTCTCCTTCAAAAGAGATTTGGGGGAGTTTATGAGTTGCAAAGTGTGACCTAACAACTGATTTTGTTTGGCTTCTTATTTATCACTATTTTATGATTAACTTCCATGGAAAAACCCACACAAATACAACAAGAAGAATGCAAATAGGAATGTTTCTCTATTCACATGGGCAGTGCAGGTTCATGTCTCATGGCTTATGATTAGAATACCAAACTGCAAACTCTCTTATTCAGGGTCTGGAGCGAGAAGAACACAGTAGAAAAGCCATAGCCTACAAGAAAATAGTTTTTTTTCTACCGAATTTTCACCCCATTTTTCTAAGGAAGTGAGGCTTGTCTATCTCACATGCAATAATCAAAGTTTCTTCTGTTTTGTTCTTTAAAATCAGCAAAAATCAGATACCAAACACAGAGCTCCTGCAGAAGGAAAGGCAGTTACAGCTAAGTCCTTATCCATTTGGAGCAGTTGCAGCCTGGAGATCTCTTGGACCACTTTCCCATCCCAAGAGCCAAAGGATGCAAGAGGAATGGCTGCAATGTAGGTCTAGCCAAAAGCTAATATATTGTATCTCCTTTTGCCTCTAATTTGCTTAAAACAATGCCCATAAGGAGCAGTGGAATATCCCCTGGTCAGTCTATGGCTGTGGGGGCCCAGCCTGTGGAGGTCTTTGGTAGCTGGGGGATTAATCTGGTTCCCCAAACAGCAGCTCAGTTCCCAAGCACTCCACAGGACACTTCATTTCATGGTAAATTTGCCAGATATTTAACTGCATCTCATCATCTTGGCTAACATGCTCATTTGGAAATACAGAAGGAAACAGCAGAGAAGGGAAATATGTCTCTGAGCAGCAGCGCGAACTGGTGACAAAGCCTTTACAGCATTTCCCCCCACTCCATATGTGATATGTGAACGCATGTTTAGCTTAAATTATTGCCCAGATGAGGTGAAGGTTCTGATTTAAACACCCTAACGAAGCAAGTGCAAGCCAGTTTTGTCCTCCAGTCCCTCTTGGTGAGTAACAAATGTTAAATTTAAAAAATAAAGCAAAGGAAGCTGTTTCAACATCACATTTACACCAGTCCAGATGCTCCTCTGTGATGTGTTTGACATTTATGCCACTGTAGTGTGATGCAAATGCTGACTGCATGAAACTTATGTAGTATGTTGGCTGCAGGGAGGGCATCAGTGCACCATCAGCTTTGTTAATGCTGGGAACTTGTCTTCCTGTGCCTTATTTTATTGAACTTGGTGGATCAAAACCCATCAAAATCAGGGGTGAGAGTGTAGTTTCCTCTATTTTTATGGAATCACTTGGAAACTTTCTTCATTTTGCTTTTCTTTTGGTCACAAAATTTCAGAAGTGTTTTCCTAAATATGAACTTTTGTTAAAAAAATTCCTATCAAACAAGTTTATGTGTCATGAGAACATCCATTTTAGCAGCAATTTTCACATCATTAAGGGACCTTGGTTGAAGGCAATGATCTTCACATTGAAGGAGGAGGAAAATGATGTCTGGGTTGGCTGTTGGTAAGAAAGAAACAGTAGGTTTAATATTCAACAAACAAGAATTAGATGAAACCCTAAGAGCAAGAAGTGAGTTCTTCACTTCAAATCTTCACTTGTTATTCATGCACAAACTACATGTGATCCTGTTTCCTGCTCTGCTGAGGTCTATCAACAGCAAGGTGATTTTCCATTAATTAACCCACTTAGTCCCCAATTATTTAATGATGTGCAACTATCTTGTTGCTCTTTGTCCTCCTGACAGCTCAGGCAGCAGCATCACATCATATCTGAACCCTTAGGCATGTCTGTGTGGGAGCTCCCTATGGAATGCTGCAAAGGTCAGGGCCTGTGAGGGTGTCAGTGACAAAGAGGGGACTGTGGAGAAACCTTCTGGGGTGAGGAGAGGGATGGATGAACCAGCTGCCTGTATGGATGCACGTCTTGGCACAGGAAGCAGCTTGGCTGTTGAGATTTTGCCAAAAAGGAAGGGAAGGTGGAGGGAGATGTCTCTGATATGAGATGTCCAGCTAATCTCACAGGCACTTTGCTTTGACATTTTTTAAAATAGCTGTCCCTCCGTCACACACATTTTGGATGCACAGGAGTAGCAAAATAAAGCCATGTTAAAATATCTCAGGATCACACCAGCAATAGCCTTTGTACAGCCTCAAGCCCTTCTCTCATGTCATGCACTTGAGATGGGAGTAAATGTGTTATTTGCCAAGCGTCAGCTTTCAAGAGTGTTTGGTATCAGCCTACAACTATCAAAAGGCAAATTAAAGGTGAACTAGAATGGTCTGTGCAGTGGAGAGTGTAAATGTGAAAGATAAGAGGGTTTTGATGCCAATCCAAGTTGCTTCCACTCTCTGTCCTTCGTCCCTGGTTCATATATATGTATGTATAAGAGCTTTTCAAAAGCCATTTCTGTGGGTGTCTTGTAATCAGCTTTACATTTTCCCCCACTTGCCCACTGACTCCCCTGCACATTTTATTTCACTCTTTCCATAGGAGAAGTGTTTATTTCAAAATAAACAAATGCACTTTGAGCTTCCACAGCTGTTTTCGATCCAGTGATTTCTAGCACCGAGATGAGGGGGCTTTCAGCACCTGAGAGATGAGAAATGCTCTCTTTTACAGCCCAGAGCCCCTGTGTCCTAGGGGAGTTATCACAACCTTCCACGGTAGGTAGCCACATACACCTGTGAACAGAGAATTTAACTCCCTGGCTGTGAAGCATTTTGCTCTCACCTTGCAGAGAGGCTGGGGAGTGGGGAACCAGTTCTTTAACAGCCCAGAGACACGAAAGGATGTGCCCCGGTGTTCAGCAGCTCAGAGGCAGACTGGAGGAGTCCCCAGATCCTCCACCACTCTCCCTTCTGTCTCTGATAGGAAATCTCACCTTTTCATTTCCCACTCATCTATGTCAGATACAGGAAGAACAAAACAGTGCTCATGCCATCCGTGTTAACCTGTGGTTTCCAGAGGTGTATGAATAAGTCTGGTGACTGATCCCACAGAAAATATGTTTCAAATGGACATTTAATGCTCTCTGGCTCAACTGACAGCCTCATTCCTGGCTGGGTTAATGGCCTTAGAGTCTTTCTCTTCCCAAGCTTCAGGCAATTGTTTTATAAAAGCTGTATAGCCCACCCCATGACAATCTTTCACCAGCTTTAAAATCCTTTTTGGTTCAGGTCTTGCAGCATTTGCTAGACTTAAGTAACTTGACAGAGTGAGGACTGTTGGCCTTTGCTCAGGCAGTAGGTAAATAAAAGCCTGGCTCCCCTTTCCTCTGCTAAGAGTAAAATGATGTATTGACAGAGGGCACGATGCATATTCACCTCCATTCATTCCTCCTGTTGCTCATTTCCGTCGAAACATGAGGATGGCTCCATCCATTCCCTGCTGGGGACACGACCCGTAGAGAGGTGTGCAGGTAAATGGCATGAGGAGGGGCAGGTGTGCCATGGGCCATTTACAGCACACTAGTGGTTTAGAAAGGCACAAAATGTAGAAAGCACTGGCTTTTCCCAGACCTGCTGCTGCCCTTCAGGTGACCTTGGAACAAATATGAACCTATTGCAGTTCCTGTTCCTATTCCTATTCCCATTCATACATATTCACATACAAATATGTGCTTGCTCTATTTCCATTCCTGCTCCCCTCACTGCATAATTGTTAATTTACAGGGTGAATTTCTGCAATTTAAAAGACAACCTGAGGGCAGAGGCAAAGCCACAGGGTGATATTTGCAGATGGATGTAGTAAAGCCTGCAAACTGCTCCCATCTAAAATCAAACACTTCCAGACTAGATTTCAGGGGAATCCTTGCAATGGCCATAAACAACTGAGATACCCCACATCCAGGCTACTTGCAAAATGTTTGGGGTTTTTTTTGCCAGTGCAGCTTCTGATGCCTCGCTGGAGGTCAACATTTGTAAGGAGATGAAATCTCTGATGTACTTAACTCCGCAGGCAGACGGCTGCTGCCTACTGACAAAGCATTTCTAGGGAAGATTAAGACTTTGCTACACTTTAATTAGGGAACCAGGGAGAATTAGAGGCGTGACTGTGTGCAGGAGCTTCAAGAGAGACCTCCTTTGCTCCTCATCCAGGAACTATTTCACAGGATTCTGTTCTGAGCCTGGAATCTGAAGTTAGTCCCAAAACAGCAATTACAGATCTGTTTATGGCAGCGGATAAAGTGGGAGATAAAGAGATTTGTAAGAGCTGATTTTACCTGCAATGGCATTATCCAGAGAGAAATTTCTCTGTCCATAAACATTTATCTTGCAGTCCAAATCCACTAGCCACCACCCCAGCCAGATTTGTTGCCCTGACTCCAGCACAGCTCCACTGGCTGCCACCAGCGCCAGGTGAGTCTGTGAGCACAATACACACAGCAGCTGCTTAGCTCTTGGTACTCAAATGCTCTGAGCAACTATCAAACCCACTGGTTTATCTCTGGTTTGTGACTAAATTACGAACCCATTTTATCCCATATCAAGTCACTCCTGTGCCTTTTAAAAGTCACCTCTCAAAGCCCCTTTCTGTCTCTGTGTGAGGGGATGAAGAAAGAAGGAGGGAAGATGCTGCCACTTGAGGGGGAAAAAAAAATCCTAAAATAAATCCCAAACTGATCCAATTGGCTGGGGTGAAGATTCCTCTTGTCCACCTACGCAAGTTGCATGCCCTTGACGGATTGATTTTATTTATCTGTTTATTGGGTGACCAGTTTGGCAAAAAAACCAAAGAGAAACCAGCTACAAAAAGAACTTCTGTCACTGGGAAGTTAGTCATTAACAGCCAAGTGTCTCCTAGACAAGACGGTGATGCTGCAACCTCTTCGAAGTTTGCATGTCATTACAGAAGGATGTTGTAATGTGACAGACACAGGGATTCAAGATAGATCTTTTCCTTGTCCAGGGTCCCTTGTGCTCCTGCAGTGTTTATATGGGATCACTGAGCTATATCAAGCATTCAGTATGAAATGCATGAAGTACTATCCACATGCATCACCTGTCAAGAAAGATTAACTTTTCACTGCACAGCAGCACCGCAACACTCCCAAGGCAAAGAAGGACTGCCCAGACTGAAATCTTTATTTTTCTCCCTCATTCCTCTCATTAAAACTGTGGATGGCTGATGGAAATGGCTTACCTAGCATAGAGTCAAATGGCCAAGAGCTAATTTGTTGCAAGAATTGACTCTGTTGCAGTTCTAGATAGAAGAGTGATTTGATGGCACCTTAGAAGTGCTTAAAGCACTTTGCTGAATCAAGTCTGAGTCCAGAATTAGATTAAAAATATAACTGACCTGGAATTTAATGTCAATTATTCTATACTGTAGCTGCCCCTGAACGGATAAGTAAAAAATATCCCAGCCCTAAAACCCTTGTCAGAGCCAGGCAAAACCTCATGATTTAACCATCAAGGAGGTCAGGATTTCTCTTGCGATTTCAGGTGTAAGCAGGTTTGCCACTATTGTCCTTAATGATTCAAGTTGGTTAGCTCCAGGTAAACACCTCACACCTCTCTTCTATACACATTTCCATTTTTCAATACCATTTTCTTATACGTAATACCCAAGCAGAATGACTACTTTAACTTTAAAACTCTGACAACATAAAAAAGACCCCCTTTTCATGATATTTTAGCGATGGTTTGCTTCAAATAGCCATTAAAACAATTTAACAAGTGGCATGTCAGAGCAAATCTGAAAGACAAGAGCTCTGAGTTCAAAGACTGAGCTGGTGCTGAGCTGCTGCTTCCACAATTAACGTGCTTCTTTCCTCAAGCAATGCAGGATAGAAGAAACTTTCCAAAGAGAAGGAAAAGCACTTTGCACCAACTGGAGATGCAGGGGAATGGGAGGAGGCACGGAGAGTTTGCTGTTTTGTGCCTTTAATCCTATTATCTGTAGGAGCATTACAAAGCGAAGTGCAAGAGCCCCTGCAACAGATGTGGAAGAAAAGGCTGTATTTTCCTCATGCACTTCCTCAGAAGTTAAACCAACCTTTTCTCTGTGTTATTGTGCCAAGACCTGTTTACACAGAGAACTCAGGTTTCCTTACATTGATGACAAGCTCAGATACCTCACTCGTCTGCAATAGAGAAGGACATAGAACACTTTGCCCACAGTCTCATAAGAGAATGATTCTCAGAATCCAGGATAACTGTGCAAAGTAGGGGTCTAGATAATGCCTTTTCTGCATTTTGCGTCTCGAATTTATTTATTCAGAATAATTTTATACTTAACATGAGGTCCAGTGTTCAGCCTGAGAAACATGGACCTTCTTGGCTCTAAATAGCGTTTTTGTACTTCATGAGACGGGAGAGCTCTTCTTTTGTTCACTCTTTTGTGCTTCGCCTCAAGTAGAATAGGTTCCTCAGACAGTACTACAATCTGTTGGTACAAATATAATGCTAAAAACTAAAATGCACCTGGAAGGACAGGGATACCTTATTTTATTACATTTATAATTCCAGCCCAACACTTCAGATACACAAAATCCTCCAAACTGCAATAGGAAGTCTCAGTGTAAGACACCAACCACAAATACCAATGTATTTAGCTTGATCTGTGATCTGCCTGGTTCTGGATGCAAACACAGAAATAATGTGATAAACTTCTTTGCTTCAGCTACATAAAAACATCCCCCACTAACAAAAAAAAAAAAAAAGAAATAAAAGCTACCACCAAACTTGACTAATTTTTTTTAAAGAAAAAGGCAATTTTTCACATTTTAATAGCTTTCATTCCATGTCTTAATAAATGCATGTTTGTTGATTTGTGTAAGCATGATGTAGGATTCTGCAAATGAATGTAATCTGCAGCAAGGGGATAGCTAACCACTAGCTAACACTTTTGAATAATGAATCCCTACTGTATCAGATGGACGCTATTCATAATAATTCCTTGCTTTTCTCATTTTGTCGTGTACAGTAGCGATTAATCAATTTGCAGTGTTATGTCACCCGCAACAAATTGCTAGCACCAAGACAAATTTATTGCTTTATGATAAAAGAACTTGTTTAGGTAGAAATAAATTAAATTTGGGGGTTGTTATTTGAGTTTGATGTTTACATATATGACCCATGCCTCACAGGCCAGCAGAGGTAAGGGTATCCAATTATAACGCCAGTGTTTTGAGGATAGTTCAAAGAGATGCAAAAGCAAATGGTGTGTTTGTACAGCCAACTGGTCTCTGAAGAGAATGAGTCCTCCTGGGAACTCTCAGTGCCATGAATGAGGCTCTTCAGAGAAATCTGGGAGGATTATCAGGAGCAGAGTTGTGCACTCAGTGTTCCTTCCATTTGAAGGTGGTTTGATGCACTTTGTTTTTGAGGCTTTAGAGAAACATCCCCCAGAGCCCTGACAAGTGATGCTTTCACAGATCTTTTCCCAAAGATGCTGTTGCTTTGTGGAAATTTGTTGAGTAGGAATAGCTTTTCAGGGAATAGCCAGGAGGGTCTGGATCCCAGCTGCCTGTCCATCTCTCTCCCAGCTGATGAACTGCCCAGACAGAAGCCAAAGGTTTGGTGCTGGAAACCAAGTGCTGATTGTCGATCGTCTGTTCCCACTCCTGCATCTTGGGTGCAGCTTTGGGACTGGTTCCCAAGGCACAGGGAGGAGATGGTCAGCCTCGAGGATGCAAAGGCTGATTAACTTCCAGCGCTCAAAATGCCCAATTTTCTGCCTTTTTGGTTTTTTAATTTCTTTTTAGTTGCCTTCAACACTTGACAGGCTCCAATCTCACATTAGCTGCTCCTCCATAAATCTAACTGCTGCTCATACTTTCTCCTCCCCACTGTTGTAGAAATCACATTGACTCTTTCTCCCTTTGTTAAATGCTGCTGTTACTTCTCTTCCTTTGCTTGTTTCTTCCATTCTTCGCTTTTTCTCATTTCTTGTATTCCTGACCAGGCATGTTCTGTTGCTCTGGATAATACCTCTCCCTTCCCTGCTACTCCCTACTAATGTCCTTGTCAGCCCTCTCCTGAATCATTGTTGCACCATCCCAAAAGGCGTTTAACTGAGATTATCCCTGGCTGGAACTGCAAGACAGAAAATGTGTCAAATGGCTCCACACTCACTGCAGGCAAGGTGACCCTGAAATCTTGAGGAAAAAAGGAGAGGAGAGGAGAGGAGAGGAGAGGAGAGGAGAGGA
>WEKX01008672.1:0-142496 GCA_013390025.1 Pitta sordida | reverse complement strand
TGATGATGAAAAAGAGAGAGAAAAAGAGGAGGAGAGGAGAGGAGAGGAGAGGGTGTTTGAGTGTACAGCCTCTTCTCTGGAGGTGCAGGCAAAAGTCACAAAGAGCTGTGGTGGATAGGGAATAAACTTCATCAAGTGTTTGTAGGAGTGTGAGGGCACCACAGCCCGTTTGCTGAAATTTCCTTAATTTTTCCCTTTTTCTGCAGTGTAAAACTCTGTGTGAGCCAGGTTATCTTACAGACAGCATCCACAGGGTTATCTTATAGAGACCATCCACACAATTTGGGTATGAGTATAGCAAGAACCTAAAAAAATCGTATACATGTCCTTCCACAATTCAGGCCAAAGCATAAATCCAAGTTTCACCCGGCTCTGAGAGTTCCTCCAGATTTTTGCCAGCATAACTAGCCTCAAAGGGTTCTAATGTTAGTCAATAGCAGCACAGTACTGGTCTATTAATTAACCAGTTTCTATCAACACCTGCAGTACAATTTTATTACCAGCCTTGGATAGCAGTCTGCCCTTAGAGTCAGGTGAGAGAGTGCTCATGCTTGCTGAATAGTCCTCATCTTTGACCATATCTGATGAAATCAAAGCTATTTAATAAAGCTTTCTCACCACCAAATATTCCTGAACCAGGGATTTAAAAAAAAAAAAAAAGTAGCATTCCAAATAATGTAGTTTTTTGTATGTGTTTCCTGATTTAGTTTAATATATTATCTCCATGTTGTTCAGAACCTACCACAGCTATATAAAAAAATTTCAGATTTACAGTAACAGAGAGCAGGGCAGTTGTCTTAATTAAAATTTTGGTGTAAAAGAAGGTCAAGGATTATTGTTAGTTTTTTTTAATTTGCATTATGGCAGTTTTCCTGTCACAACCCAATCACAGCATCATCATCTCAGCTACTGTAAAATATATGTAGTGAACTCCTACCAATGTTCCAGTGAGAGGTATAAATGCGGCATGTGGATAAACATATCCAAAATGGTTTAAAACACCTGGTAATTTAGCACAGTGTTATCTGTAAACAAATCATCTCTCCTGTTCCCCCATCTCAGAGCTGCCCCAGCTTCAAGTGTTGAGCTGGATCTCCCCCAGTGTGAGACAAGAGCTCCACACATCCCCTGACTTCAAGTCCTCTTTATGCTGTGTAATATTCCCTTTAACACTAAAAAGTGAAACATGTGAGGTTCTGAATCTTTCTCTCCATTAAAAAATTATGTATTTCAGGTATAAATGCTTACATTTTAAATTTATTTTTTTAAGAAAGAAGGTAATACTTTTAAACTGTAAAAGCAGAGAAAGGGTAACGAAGTATAGAGTTAGAAAATCATCAATCAATTAACTGACAATATTATGTCCCAAAAAAGTAAAAAAAAATATGTAAAGCAGGTTTATCCTGATGCACATTAGTTCAAGAAGGGAGGATGCTGTGTTATTCTTAAAGTGAATCAATATTTTGACAAAGCTGATATTTACGCTCACACATTTCAAACCCTTTGATGCCCACTTGGGACTCGGCCTCACAAACATGGGTTGCCAAATGCATATTCATTAACCTCACAATTGGCTAATCCAATAAAAGAAAGAAAAAGAAAGAAAGGAAAAAAAACCTCCAATGCCCTGGTAGCATGCTTATGGAGTCATTTATTGTAAACATGATCCAAGTGGCTCATTCCAGACGTGCTACTAAAAGCTTAAAAACCACTGGCATTGCTTACCCCCAAGTCAAATCCTGCACAAAGAAAAGGCCTTCAGGCCAAACCAAATGGAAAAAGGGAATTAGAAGGATGTTACTCATTCATTACTGCCACTTTAATCACTTAGAGGTCCAATTAAGTATAAATCATTAGTATTAAGTTACTTTATCCAGGACTCTTTTTAACACACATGACTGGATTTGGAGGGCTCTTGGTGGCGAGATGGAGCGTGAGCTGAAAAAAGCAGTCAGATGCTGGGTTCCCCCCTCCCTTTCCCTTTCCCCCTTGCTATGAAATTGATAAATGAAGGCTGCATTCTAGGTGCAGCAGTAATTTCTGTAGTGCAGTCAAGTGCTAGGTCCCTTGTCTCCTCCGAGCAATGAGGCCACCGTCCCCTTTAATGCCTCAGCCTCCCCCTGGGCTGCCCAAGGGCCGGACCAGAACCAGGCACAGTTTCATTTCCATGCACAAATCCCCAGCGCGGGAACCCTTTATTCATTAACAGATCCATCCTTTCCTGAGGAAGGAGGTGGAGGGAATAGAAAAGCCAGGAGAGAAAGTGGCTTTGTTCCCTTTCCTGGTCTCTGATCGTTGTTAATGTCCGAATCTCTCCTGAGGAGCAAAGCGACTTCATGGCATGTTAAAGACAGGATGCAAGAACATCCTCTAAGGTCCCTTCCTCTTCTCTTCCTTTTCCCTCCTTCTTCCCAGGGATAAAATATCCCCAGCGGCCTAGTTCACTGTCTGGGAAGCATATTTCCTTCTAATCGGTTTTACAGCTCTTTTAAAGTAATATGTCAGATCATTTTCTCCATATACATAGTTAATGAAAGTAACCCTACAAATTCATTTTAAATAGATGGAAGTTGTTATAACCCTGATCTGGAATTTATTACATTCATTACAATCTTGCTGAAGTAGGTAATGTAATGGACTATTACTTTTATTATCTTTTTAATCCCTCAAAATTATTAGGAACTGACTAATATTTGGCATCACCCTGTTAATGTTTAAACAGAAATTGATATCTTCATTCATCTAATAAATGATGGGGTCTTTTTTCTGCAGAAGAACTAAAGCTGGTGACTCTTTTTTTTAAACCTGAATTAGGCCTAAAAATTTCTAAGTAAAATCATAAACTGACAGTATGATAATTTTATTAAATCAGCTCTTTTATCAGGTTATGAGAACATTTTCCAGAACATTTTCATGACTCCTGGCTGCCTGGGAGCAGTTTGGGCCCCATCGTTCTCTATGAGGAATGGATTCAGATGCTACTTCAGCAGTCAGCCCTTTCATGCAGCTTTTTGCCTCCTAACCAAAACCCTCCCTACCTCACAAAACCCCTCCCAGCCAAGACAAACTTTCTCAGCCACTCCAGAGCAGAGTTTTTAAGGATTGCTCTAAACTGACCTCCCCAAACCATCATTTTTTTGTACACGTTCTTTAACAGAGTGTTCAGTCACACCTCTTTGATATCCAACAGGGTAATTAATCCCACAGTAATTCATGAGACACACTGCCAAAAATACACACTCTTCCTCCTTCTCCCTCTCCCTCTCTGGTAGCAGCGCTTGTGAGTTCACTGAGTTAGATATGGGACTGAATTAAGAAGCCATGCATTGCATCATCCATTCTCTGGGTTAAGGAGTTTTCCAGGGGTTACTTCAGGGCGGTGGGTGTGAATACACACATGGGATAGAAGCCGTCCAGGGTCCATGTGCCCTCACGCGTGTCCTCACACGTGTGTGATGGCGCGTTTGGGCACTGCAGCCTCTGCAAGTTGAAAAGCTCTGTCTGGACAGACTGAGGTGCAGCCTGCTGCTGTGCACAAGGTCACTTGAGGCCCTGAACTTTTCACTAGAAGCGATATGGGCTGCATTAAATCCTTCATCTGCCAAATCAGTTAACATCTTGCCAGGCCTGTGCACACGCCGATCTCCCTGGGAGAAAGCTTCCTGCTACCAAGGTGGTTATTAGAGTTCAACTGCACAGGCAAGAATAAAATGACGAGCAGGGGTAACCCAGTAGACTGGGACCAATCACAGAATCACAGAATATTCTGAGTTGGAAGGGACCCGCAAGGATCATTGAGTCCAACTGCCAAGTGAATGGCCATACAGGGATCGAACCCACAACCCTGGTGCCATGAGCAACATGTTTTATCCATCCGAACCAATCTTAGGGTCATGCCATATTTCTTTTTTTTTTTTTTTAAATAACCAATTCCCCATCACATCATCCCATTATCTAGACCATGTCAATGTCACTCATCATCAGTGACAGTTGTGTCACCGACTCTGCCAGAAGTTCAACTATATTAGACCAGTGTTTTTGGTTTCCATACAAAATTTCTTTATCCCCTGGACTTCTTCTCTGGCTGGAGCCTCATGGTATTTCAGTGGGCACATTGGACACACTTCCCAAAGACATCTAAATGAGAAAGTCCCATTTTTGGAAAGTATTTAAATAGAGACAGTAACAGTGCAAACAAGTTTCTGGTGGGGTTTGCAATTGCACCTCAATTTTATTTTACGTTAGTGACGATGAAGGTGCTTTTGAACCTGACATAAAATACCTATTTGTACTTTTGCAAAGCTTTAGACACCTTGAAAAAGAAGAGTCAGAGTCACTTCTAAAATTGCACTAACAAATCTGGCCCTTTGGCACCGCCAGAAATGTTACCCAGCGCGCAACCTTTGAAAACATCCAAGCTCTGTTTTAATACTTTTAATCTGTATCTCACCTTACAAGTGTTATTAATATTCATTATAGATTAAGGCCAAAATGAAGATAACAAAGAGTTCTTTACAGTTTCTTTGGAATAAAAACTGGGTTTTGCAGCACAGTGCAAATGAAAGGCAAGAAAACTTTCTTTGGACAGTAGCCCTAAAAACCAGTTACTGAGGTAGATATTTATATATATTAAAAAGACCTTTTTATTAGTATATAGGTGAAAAAAATGCACAGAGTTAGTAGCATGATAAAAGAACTAGAAAGGGGGCTCACAGCATGGTTTATTTTTAATTGAGATGAAAAATGAAAAATATAAACATTTAGAAGCAACCCTGAAAGAGAAACATTTTCTTCAAATGGATTGGGCAAAATGAATATTAAGTAATATATATACACAGAAGTACAGGTCCCTGAAACAAAACATGAAGGACAAGTAGATAAGTGCCAGCTTTCTGTGAAAACTTTTTGTAGGAGGAGCCTGCTTGGTCTGTGATTAAGGGAATTTTGAGACATGCAGAAAAACGAAACCTGCAAACTTTTACCTACAGTATTCACATCTTCAAATATCACTGTGTGCCCAGTATTTGAGAGTAGGTGGGATTAGAGATGCAGCTGGGCTCTTTCTATTAGTTATGATGGTTTTATTCCAGTTTGTACCAGTTAGAGGTCTGTTACCAACATCATCACATAGTACCCTCAAATGTGCTCTCAAAGTTCAATTGCCATTTTTATCTTGTAGAACTGAACCTGCTGTAGGTCCCTGACTAGAAAAATCTTTGAACTGCATGGGTGTCCTTAACTCATGGACATGACATCCACAAAAAGATGTGGCAGACAGATGCTGGGACTTGATTAGTCTTAACCATATTTTAAAAATAATTTTCCTTTTTGTCTCTTACCAACAGTAAAAATCAAAGAAATATCTAGATTTGATGTCTGGTTCACAGAAAATCAAGTCTTTCAGATGCACATTAGAACCAATATTTTCCTGTCCTGCATTTAATGCTGTCCCTGCTTTATGATCTGCTGCTGAGATGGAGTAAAAGGAGCAGAGGAAAAGAATCCTTTTTTTTTTTTTTTTTAATTCCAAATACTGCTTTAATAAGACTGAAAGTCTCTCTTTTTCTCTCCTTATAGCCCTACAGCAAATAAATGGAGGTGTCAGCCCAACACCCTTGTAGGTTTAAACTGAATGGAAGTGTCCTTTTGAAAAGCTTGTTCTGTCTGACAGTCCTGAATGTGCCCCTATTGCAGTTCCTTTGAACACCCATCTTTTCTGTGTTGGTGCTCTGCTGACATGGCTTTTCCTGGAGTTAAAGATTAACGGAATGCTGTAGAATAACAGGACTTTGTGATAACTTAATTGCATGAAACATAGTTGTTCCTATGCAAATCAGAATATAGCTGGTAACTAGCAAATTACTCTCCCTGTATAAAAATGACAAAGTGGATTTTGGACACACAGTGGGAATAATAATTTATTGCCTTTTATCATACTTGAAAAACATCGTTTGTAGCTTTTATGATGAGTGTTAGATATGCGTTTAATGCCATGAATGTATTTGATTATGTACATTAAATATCAAGTCTGAGAGCTCTAAAATCTCCTTCATTTTAACTGTAGTTTAACTGCTGACATTGGAATTAGCATAACATTGTGGGAGCTCTGCAATTAATTAATAAATTGTGAATCCTAATGGACATACCTTGCAAAGGTCCCAGGGTATTTACCAGACATGGAGGACATGGTAAAAACCTCTTTTAAATGAGAAAACACTGAAGAAGCTCATTGAAACAGTTTCTTTATTAGAATTAGGCTTGGATAAAGGTAAGTATGGGATTATAGCATCATCTAAAAGAATATAATAACCCAGAT
Organism: Pitta sordida; assembly: GCA_013390025.1. NCBI lineage: Eukaryota > Metazoa > Chordata > Aves > Passeriformes > Pittidae > Pitta > Pitta sordida. The sequence goes on along the minus strand of WEKX01008672.1, from coordinate 136,180 downwards.
AAGAAAATGATATTATAATCACAGAAAGGGAACTACTCTAAGGCAATTGCTGCACTTCAAATGAAAGGTCTGTGCTAAGCAGTAAATGAAAAAAACAAGGTTAAGAACTAAAGAGGTGTGTAGTGACCATAGAATTGGTAACATTTACCAAACTATTCAGCCCTTTACCTTAAAAAATAGCAAGGGATTTTTAACTGAATTATATGTGTTAGGCTCTGTCTCGTGTCAGAAGAGCACAATTACAGTGCATCCCATCCTTCTCCCTCAGTGTTTCACCGTGGAGGCTCAACACTTTAGGAATGCTAAAGCACAACGGAATGGAAATGGTATTGGAACAGAAAGAGCCTCCCGAAATGAACTGTACGCAGCCCGTTGTGTTGGCATGATTGATACTGGAGCATGTAGGTGTAATGAAACTGATGCTGTCTCTTCTGCACCTGTGATTTATTGAGTACAAATTTAAGATGAGAAAAGGCCCCATACCAGGAGCTGCATCTTCCCCCTCAAAGAGGGTATGGTCATCCATCACCAGCCATTGCAAAAGGCCCAATAGTGAGCGGCTCATCAGATGAGCCAATAGTCTCTTTGTTGGGATTCCTAACAAGTGTTGGATCAGCAAAAGTCTATTTAGGCTGGTGGACCTTTCAGGACCAATTTGTAGTGGGTCACTGATTCTGCTAGTGTATTATCTTCTTTACTACTAGTACCAGTTGGGCAAGAAGCAAAGATTAATGATTTTAGCTGCCGACTGTTTGTGGCAATCTACTGCTTCTGGACCAAAGATTAAGATTTTTTTGTGCTTTACTAGAAAGGACACACCTTTTATCTGGGGCCCGTTTTTATTTGCTGAGTTCTGTACAAATACTAAAAGAAAAAAAATAATGGGCACCTCAGTTGCCTTTTTTTAGGTAATAAAAAGGATTTTTGCTGGTGCATAGCACAGCAGAAGAAGGTTTTTGCAAGGGAATGATAAAACTCAAAGCTGAGAGTAAGTTTCATCCTCATTGGGATACAGAATATGAATACAACTCTCATCCCCATCCCTCAATGCAGAGTTCTGTGGAAATGCCAAGATCTCCCTCTTTAAAAAAAATAAATAAATAAAAGGAAGAGAAGGAAATGGGACTCTCTACAGCAAGATCTCATTTTCCAGGTTCATATTTCATTATTATTCATAGCAGAAATCCCCATTATAATGGACTTAACAACGGTGCAAATTAACTCAAAATTCATTCCAGGTATGTGAATCTTTGCTGGGCTTCCTTGGCTTCTGGAATGCTTCTGAGCACCTTTGGCCACTTTTGAAGCCAGTTTCCCTGTAAGAGAATTCGGAAATGAGGATGTTGTGACTGTATTATCATAGCAGAACTACATGGGACACTGATTGACAACTTCCAAGAAAATAAACAAGATGTGGGGACATGTTTTGGTTAAACCTGACTTTTCAGGGATGTTTACCTCTCTGTCATTAGCCCACTAGCAAATTCTGAGGTATGCTTTCAAGGTCAAAAGGATGGATAGCAAGAAAAAATGTGACTTGGTACTGCTCAGCTGCTTGGGCAAACTGCTGCTGAAGGAATTGGAAGAGGAAATAGAATGAAAACTATGTAACTCAGTTTTTGGAAAGAAGACGGGTAAAAGAATCCTAAAAGAATAAAAGAAGCCCAAATTGCAGGACTTCTGAAAATCCTGTTCCAAGTTTTCATTATTGGCATTATTTGCCTGTTCTAGTGTGACGTTGTAGAAGCTTCACACGAGCAGAGCAGGAGACAAAGGACAGGTCAGCAAAGAGATGTGAGAGAACGGTACAGAAGGCAGTGTCACTCCTGCAGGAATTAACCTTCACAGAGGCCTTTAACACAGATGAGCCAGGGCTGGCGGGTGAGCTCAGGGAAGTCCTGTGGACCCCTGGGAAGTTAAAGACATGGCACAGGAGTGTTTCCAAAAGAAAGCCCAAGATTTTCCCTCCACTGAAAAACAGGACAAAGCATCTGAATGCACTCATCAAGGATCTAATTTTTAAAAAGGAAGAATTGTATAAGTGACCTAATAAAAAAGTGATTTAATTGTTTCCACAACTGCTTTCGAAAGTGCCAGGGTCTTTTTCCCTCACTTGTCATTGTTCACGGAGTCATAAATCACAACCGAGGAGATCACTCACCTCTTGACAATTTGCAGTTATACTACCAGGTCTTGCATTTGGCCGGGCCACGATCACTGACAAGCTGTTACTTAAGCAGTTGACAGGTTCAAAATAGCACAAACTACAGGGATGCCATCAAGTAAAGAGCTTTAAATCTATTTTTTTTACATGTTTATCTACTACTCTTGTCATGAAGACTGTCAGAAAACATGGCACTCCACTGTAGGCGCTGCAAAATCCCACTGTGACATCTAACATGAATATGAATGGTTCTCTGTGTTATTTCTTGAAATATTGATACAATTTAATAAGGCAGGTAAAGCCCTCTCATTTTGAAATACATTTATTAAAAAAAATGGTTCCATGTGTAGATGGAGGATGTTTTCTTACTTCAGCTGCTGAACTGGGCTTTGACCAGAAATGAAAACCACAGAAAACTGAAATTTTAAGAAAACTACCAACTGTACAGAAAAACAAATGGCATCATATCCAATCTCACATTTTTTATTTTTTTGGTGGCCGTCCCTCTTAATTTATCCTTGGTAGCATTTGGATGCTGGCAGCCTGCATGTTTCCCTGGAAGTGAGGCGCTGGAGCCAGGGCTCCTTTGGTTGGGATCAGCAGGGAAAGGGAAAGCCACCAGTCTCGTTCAGCTGCTGGAGCAGCACAGGAGTGCAGCAAAGCAAACAGCACTAGTGGCAACGAAGACAGGGTGATGACATACATATTTTAAATCCCAGCTACCCAAACAACAGTAGGTGTTTCACAAATTTGATCCTCTGGCTGACAAACACCCTTCTTTCCTTTGTTCCCCCAACAAAACTGAGCTTGTCCATTTTGCAGCTGTATTCCAGTCCCTTGCAAATGTGTTTTGACATTGGTCAGTGAACCTGGACCATATTTTAAACATGTAGCAGGAAATCCACTTTAGTACAGTGGTAAGTGTCCCCACCTGGTGTGTGGGAGACCTGGGTTCAATTCCCGCCAGGGAGACTGTGTTAAGAGTTGGACTCGATGATCCTTGTGGGTCCCTTCCAACTCAGAATATTCTGTGATTCTGTGACTTAGTTATGGAAATTGGAGTGCATCAGGCACCACAAAACCCCACACTGGAATTTCTTCTTTCAGATGAACAGCAGAAAATCTCCTTCCTAAAACCACTTTACAAATAATCATACATTCATAAAGATAAAACTCATTCTTCTAGGCAGATTCTTGGATTTAGTGCCGTTGGACAACAAATTTGATAGTTGATACAAAGCTGAAATCCTTGGCAGTCCTTCTTTTTGAGATGGTCATTCCATGTGCTGCAGCTTCTTTCTTTGAGAAAACTCTCCCATACCCAGGAAAAGTAATAAAACCAGTTTTTTCAATGAATCATCGGATGGTGACCTAACCTTTGCTCAGAAGGAACAAGCACCTGGCAGACAGTCAGGGCCAAGGAAACAGCTTTCCTGACCCATGAAAGAGATACCAAGAATTGAATTAGTAACTGTGCAGTAGTAAGAGCAAGGCCAGTGTTGTGGTGAACTTACTCAACTGCATTGGAAATTAAATGGTGAATGACGTGTGGGGAAGGTAAAAGCTGGAAGAATTTTTTCATAGTGTGAAAAGTGAAGAAAAGGGAAGGAAAAAAGAGCTCATAGTTCATAGTGCAATGTTTTGGGGTTTCTTTGGGGTTTTCTGTCCTCCAAGTGTGGCCACCCCGAGAGGACATAGCCTTTTTAAGTGCCCTTTATTCCGTTTGGCCTGGTTTCATGAGGCCTTGATTCATGATCTTAAGATGCTGCTGGGTGATGTGCTAGGTAAGGCTCAAGTTCACTGAGACTGAACTTTTCCCCAAAGCTTGGCTGAAGAGCAAAGCCAAGCATAGCCAGGAATGGGGAGGATATGCTTATGGGAGAGCTACGTATTGCAGGACACTTTTCCTGTGCCCTTCGAACTCAGGTATGGAAATAAAAATGCTACTTGTACTTGCAGTTAAACCCATTACAAGTCATGTCCTCCCGCTTAGTGCAGATTTAGAATAAAGAGGGAAAAAACCCACCAAAACCCAAATGCAAAGATTTTTTTCAAACACAGCACGGCAGTAAAAACTGGAAACTTTCCTTCCTTTTCACTTTAAGCATGGCATTGTTGTGCCCAAGCTCAGATTTGGATATAGTTTTTCCCCCATTGAATTCAAAGGCAAAGTGCATAGTTGCCTTAGACTCCAGTCTGCTGAATACAAAATCGACCTTTCTTAAAGGAAGATCAGATCTCCACTTCTGGTGCTCAGTAGCCACAGTAAAACACCAGGGCTGCTGCTCAAAAACTGCCCAGAGAAACCTCGTGAGCCACTGAGCAAAGCTGAGCAGCACTGCCCTTGGGAGTCTTCCCATGGAGACTCAGTGGAGCACTCAGGGCAACCTGGCATGGAGTAATGTGCCATCCTCATTCCTAAATTGAGAGTAAGCTGCTGGGTAAGAGGACAAAGGTTGCACATAAAGCATCTGCTCCAAGGAACTGCTTTCAGAATTCCCTTCCTGCAAAAGGACAAGGTTCTGGAGGACAACTAGCAGCCCTGCATAGTCACCTTTATTTAGATATTTAGGGAGTTGAACATTAATATCCCAGCTCTTCCACTGAAGATTTTTGGACAGTTAAGGAGGTGAAAAAAATGCCAAGTGATATCACCAAGGCCAGAAAGGGAATTAGTTCAGAGCAAAGAAAACCTGCTTCTTCTCCCACATCCCAAATTCCATTAGTTGCTCAAACTTGTGGAGGACTGGTCTTATAGAAACCATGAGGAGTTTCAGTGGTTTGAAGGTCAGGCCTTAGCATAGCAAAACCCTGGGGGGGAAAATGTGTTTCTCCTCTCCCTTCCCTCCAGTAAGTGTGTGTATTCCAACCCCCTCAGCACAGGAGGTAACTCCTTCACTGGAGTCCCTTGAATAGAGAGATGCTTCTGGGAGCACACTGAGCAAATGGGTTATTTTGAAAGGACAAGTTAGCTCTATAATTTGCCTTCACAATGTGTTCTGCACTCTAATTACAAATGCAAACACAGTAATTGAGAACAGCATCATAAAACTCTTAAGGAAGCCATAAGTGATATAATACATGGACATGTTTACTATTTGGTGCAGCAGGATGCCTCTGTGATGTTTTCCCCATGTTTAAACAGGGTGGAGATTTGCTTTCTTTCATAAAGTTAATTCCATGAGAGCAATTCTTCCCTCAGCCTCCCCACTCCTGAGCCAGGGTCAATTAAAATACAGCATTTAGAAAACATTTATTCTCTTTTCTCAAGTGACAAACCCCTCTTTTTCTTTTGAAAGGTATAAAAGTATTAATTCAAACTATTCCAAAGGGAAGAAAAAAGGGAAGATTAATAGTGTATTCTCCATCTTTGATTTCTCACCCTTGCCTGCAACAGCAAATAATTCATCAGGGTGAAGGTAGAAAGAACTGGGGGCTCCACTGCTACTCCCTCACCTAAACTGTCCTTGGGGAGAATTCAGCCCTTCCAGTGGTTCACAGGAGAGGGGGTTCCCACACAGTTTTCTTCAGGTACCCACCGACTGGATAGTGCAGGTGAGAAGTAGCTCGTGGTGCTCTCCACCCACTGAATGAACTCTGACAGGTACTGGAGTGTGAAGAAGAGTTCAAAGCTCCAGTTTTTCCCAGTACAAGAAGCTTGGGCCAGTGAGCGGCGAGGCAGGCTGACAAGGCTGTCTGAGAGTTTTCTTCACAGATGGACAGCAGGAGGGCCTGCAACATCCTGCACATGGTGCAGTCCTACATTCTTGTCTTCATCCACTTTGTCTCTTTTTGCCTTTTTACCCCTCCTTCTCTGTCATCTCTTGGGTTACCCTCTGCAAATCAAACTGGGGTCCTGCTCCAAACAAGATTTCAAATCAAGGCAAAGTCTATGGGGCCTCAAAAGTCTTCCCAGACACAGCACAGAGAACAGTAGTGGAAAAACAAAGACAGTATCAACTGCCATCTGCAAAACACACTTGGGATGCTGGATGGCGGGGAGGAGTGACCAGGAGGATGCTCAGCACTACAGGGAGTACCGCAAGAGGGACAATGGGACCGACTCTTTTGCAGAGGAGCCAGGTAGCAGCAAGGACAAATAAACTGAGAGAGGATTAGGCCTGAGTGTGCATTGACAGGATCCTACAAGCTCACCTAAGCTTAACAGCTGCTAAATAACATGACAAATCATGTGATTCAAACCAGAACAGTTCAACCTGCCTTTCGAGATCAATGAAGACGTGTGTCCTATGCCCGGCTCGCTCGGGCTGGCACTCACACACACCCCGTCTCTTTAGATTTGCTGAAAGCTGCCATGGCCTGATTTTCAGAGGTGCTGAGTGCCTGCAACTCATCATGACAGGCTATACATCAAAGCTATCACCTCTTGGGAAACTTGATTACCCTAGTGGAAACCCTCATTTCAAGCATTTAACTGGTTCCTACTGGTTTCAGCCGGTCAGCTGGGTTTTGGAATGGATCACTCAGTTTGGGCTGTACTAATCCTTCAGGAGAAATACATAAATCCAATCCAAGTCCATGAAGGCCAGTGTAGGAATCCACTGAAATGTGCAGAAAGGTGTCAGTTAAAATAATAATAAAAATTATCTTTTTTTAAGACATTGAACCAATAAAAATAGCTCACACTTGGCTGGTTAGATCTGTTCATCAGGTGACTTGCTGCTGAACAGATGTCCCCAGCTGGGAATTCTTGGATGAAATTCTTTATCTTCTCCTTTTTTTTTAGAAGTCAGTTATTAAAGAAGTACATTAGAGGTTTGAAACGTGTTAATTCAAGCTAGAAAAACAACACAAAACAGAAACCACACATACATTGCCAAGTGAGAGGTTGCTGAGGTGTAATCACAGCTTTAAGGGGTGAAGCTCTTTATCTGGATGTGTGAAGGATGAAAACACACTTATTAAAACCCCTGCAAATACAGAGTTAATGCTGAAGATAAACAGGGCACTCACACTGAAAGCCAGGAGAATCGTAAAGAAAGCTGTCCAGGAGACTCTAATCTGTTTTTTTGCAAGGCTCAGAAAATGTAAAAAGTGCTGGTTAATTGTGTATATGGTGATTAGTTCACAGCATTTAAATTTTTCTTTTTTCCTAAATTTCAGCAACAGTGGGTATTTATATGTCTATTTTTAAAACCTAGTGAATACCTGTGTTACTGTTTAGCCAGAGAGGAATAACAGAAACTGCTGTAACATGGGCACTGGTTGCTGCAGGAGCTGTTTCTTTTCTACCTTACAGGGTATAGGCTGGAAGTTTTCATAGGTTTCTGATGGAACTAACATATGAGGAATTGATCCTACTAGGGAAAAACAAGCTGAGAGTATCTGCCTTGGTACAACCTACCTGAAGTGCCCCATATGATTTCCATTAGAATAGGCACAGAAATGAAAGAACCTTCCTTGACCAGCTTTCATTCCCACAGCAGCCTCTGCTCAGCTCACACTGCTCCTCTTCTTGCTGCATTTTCCTGTGAACCCTCCCCTCAACCAAGGAGACACGATCAGTATTGATGGGATCTCAGAATGATCCATACAGCAACTGGCTAATTTGCCTGCAGAGTGTTGGGCCTATGAAACAGTGGGTGAGAATTTGTAGCACTGCTGTGCTGTCAACTCTCCTGCACAAACTAATTTAACCATTCTGCAGAGAAGCTCTGGAAGCAAAGAAATATTTACAGAGCAGCTGCAGCTTGTCCCAGGGACAGCAATGAGCCCCTTGAGCCCTTCCCATGTCCTGGTCCAGTAGTGTCAGATCCACTTCCCTTGGACATTCCTGGATCCTGGTAATGGCCAGTGATGGGAAACATCTCCAGCTGTTCTAGGGACTGAAGATCTAGTGAGATTTAAGCTGGGAGGTGTCCACAACACATAGCAAACACACAGACAGACATGTTAAACCCCAGTTTTATTTCCTAAAGATAAAATGACAAGTTGTACCATGAGCCAAATATCTTGTTTGGGCAAATGGAGCATAATTTACACTGTGAGTCTGACATTAAATCATCTGGTCTGGGGCTATTCGAGGCTGTGGATGTGTTTATATGTAAAAGAAAGACAGATCAGGAGCCTTTTTTTTTTCCTCCTGTCTGGGTAACAGCTGAATAAGTGTTCCTCAGACAGGGAGAGCAAACAGAAACATTTCCCCAGAATTATTCAGTTTCTTTGTCTCTCTTCTTTTCCCTTCTCATGTTTAGGACTTAAAAATGTTTGGAGAAGAAGGTGGAAGTTTACAGAAGCCACCTAATTTCCAGTTTGGCTCATCTTTACTTTTCAGAAATGCACAAAAGGACTTTAATTGCACGGCATAACAGGTTTCTACTAAATACTTCCTCACTTTTCTTCTGCACCTGGATCTATATGGAGGGGGCTAGAGAAGGAAGATAGCTGAATTCTTTAGGTGAATAGAGAGCTCCATTCCCAAAGGGCACAATAAACCTGATCCTTCTTCTTCTGATCAACCAGAGCACAGAAGCTGCAAACCTGACCAGTACATCAAACAGGAGCTTGAAAAATACTTTGAGCAAAAAATGCTAACGGTGCATCCTTCTCCTGTAACTGCACTGATATTAAATCAGGAAACAGTATGGAATAACTGCAAACACATATATACAGGGGCTGTCAAAACAGAAACAAAACCAAATCCCTAATGGGGACTAAAGGTGGAAAGAGCAAAAAGAATATACAGTATAGGCTTTATGATTATATTTAAATCCTTATGCAGCAAACACTGGAAAGGGAATTCCAAACATTTTCTCTATATAAGCAGTTTTTTTGATCCAGGACTTTGTGCAATGAAAAGGAATTACGAATCAGTCTGAATGAAAGGGAACATGTCCCAGTGGATGTTGGAGCATGTCTGTGCACTTCTGGACTGTAATGACAGCCTCCTGATCCTGCAAGGGCCAAAGGATGTGTCCAGCCCTGTTGGGAGCAGCCGTTCTCCTGCCATGGACATCGACCTTGCAGCAACACTGTCTTTCTGAAAAGATGCCTCCATGGTCCTGGGTTTGCTCAAGCACAACTGAGGCCAGATCTTCCTTCTCTCCTTCCTGACCACTATAGATCTAATCATCAAGAAAGTCTCCTGCTGAGCCTCAACATATTGTGGCCAGAAAGGATGCTGACCTTCTCTGGAAGATGTCCTGACTTTGTGACATTCAAGTATAACTCGAGGACATGTTCCCTGTCTCTCTGACATCTCCCATTTCTATATCCCTAGCAAGGAAACTAAAAACTCTTGGGAAGATCACATTTTCCACACAGACATCTGTGCAGCACCTCTAAAACCATAGGAGAAGCAGATAAGCAGAAGAGAATTTTCTGTAAGATGAGATCTAAGTTCTGAGGTGTTTGAAAAGCCTTTGGATGACACGAAATGTCATTGCAAGGCTTGGCTGCAGCAATTCCAGTTCTCCAGCTTCTACTGGCTAATTCAGTCCCCAAAGGTAAATTCTGATCACTCAGAAATGGTTTTGGTGCTGTTTATTAGCTACAAGTCCCTAAAATAATCAATAATGAATTCAACATGCCATGGTTCAAGTGGGAAGTAGGACTCAGCCAAACATGAGAGGAAAGCTGATCCTAGCAAGCCTTGAATAGGGGGTTTTGTGCTTCTGGATCAGGTGTTTCTGTTGGAAACAATTTTTACCATGATGGCAAGGGGAATAATAAGAGCATGTATTGGAGAGTGAGGCTACGATGAAACTTTAGAGTCTGGAAATGGTGAGAAAGAGGCAAATTCTCTTGAAAACAAGTTTGTATCATGCATTCATGGTACGATGGGGCTAAGGCTAAAAGAAATAACAAGAAGGACAATGTTTCTGCTCTCAGTCTCCCTGCCAAAGACATCGTTGTGAGACGTTGTAGAAGAGGGTGAAATGGTTCCATTTGGTCTCGAAGGCACCTCCTTCCCCTCCCCGGGATGCAGCGAGACCCCGAGCCGACTGTAGAGGGTGCCACGGAGGGTTTGTGCTTCTTTCCCTGCACCAGAAGGCAGAAGCCAGGCAGAGCAGCAGCTCCGCTCCAGCCCCCCCGGGCCGCTCAGCTGTCCCGGGCTCACTCCGAGCATCGCGGAACACTGACGGGCCGCTCCCCGCTCCCCCCGAAAAGAAATAATTCTGGCTCCATGCATCCTGCATCTTCTGACCCTCGAAGAGACGCAGAGCCTCACCTGGGCATCACCCCAAAGCGCCCTGGTGCCGATGCCCCCCGGGATTCCCCCATCACAAGCCGTCGCTCCCTTTTCCATCCGCATCAGTCCCCCCAAAGCCGCGCTACAAGGAGGGGAGTGCCAGGGCCGGCGGGGGGCTCACGGGGCCGGGCAGTATTTGAGAGGTACCCGCTGGGCAGTGACCCCCCACCCCCGCCCCCGGTGCCGGCACAGCCGGGCTCATGGGCTTCGTGGTGCCTTCAAATCACTCTGTCCCGTATAGCAGCACCCGTCCGGGTGCGCTGAACCCCAGGGTCCCCCCGAGACCCAGCAAACCCCAAAGCCGCCGCCTGCACATCCTGACCCACCTCCCCCCGCCCGCTTCACCGGGGATTTAATGCTGAGAAACCTCGGGAAAGAAAACTACCCCCCTAAAAACCTACCCTTCTGAAGTGCTGCTCCGCTCCCTTCTCCCAGATCCACCTGTGAAAACGTGTTTAAAGTTAGTACTGGGATTTGTCCCGCTCTGAACTGGTTCGGGCTAAAATCTGAACAGGTCCCAGTTAACCCAGAAGGGTTCACTAGCTTATTTTATACTGCAAAGCTGCTGTGCAGACTTTGTCAAAGAATGTTGCCCGCTTTACTTTGACAATCCCCGTAGAAAAGGGAGAGCGAGGGGAAACAAAGCCTTATGATTACCAGTAGTAATTTAATCCTAAATTCGTGGGCCATTCCCATCAGCCCCAACAAGCAAACATCAACACTTTTCTTTCTCATGCACACGTATCTGCGATAGATGATTAACCAGGTCCCTCGCTGCTTACACAGGGGAAAAAAATCCTGACAACCAGCACGGTGTCTGCTTGCGGTTTGGGAAATTAAAAATCAAGCGAGGGGAGGTAGGAATTTGGAGAGTGATGCCCCTTTCCTACATCAGTGCCGGCTGCCAGCCCCGTCTGATTTCGGTTTGGGTGTACGGTTGTTAACAAAACTCCCATTTCAGTCGACATATCCCGCTGATGTTATGGGGTAAAAAAAAGCTAATTCTGGGGGGAAAGTAGCAGTCGGCTACTCAAACCGAGGAGCGCTTCTCAGAGAACCAAGCATGAAAACCACATATATCACAGTCGTCTTAATTTTTATCAGTGACCTAGACCTGCTGTTTCTAAGAATTGGTGATTGGGATACCAGCGTAATACAATTCCCTTTCTAAATGTCACTTACACGATTCAGGCAGAACCCTGCCTGACCAAACACGGATGGGTATCTATATGCTCCAGTTTTAAGGGAGAGATTTACAATTTCAGCGGCTCCAAGACCCCCACTGCCCTGCCCTGGGCGGACACGCTGGCTGGAGTTGATCTGAAATGACATGATCATTTTCTCTGAACTCGTCCCGATCCTGTCCGTAAGTTTGCAGCAGGAAGGGAGAAGAGGAGGGCGAGTGGGAAGAAGTCATTCTTTCCTCGAAACTAACCTTCAAAAACCGGATCTTAAAAAATACATATATAAAAAAAATTAAAGCCGCTCGATTAGCGGTTTTCGGGTGCGGGAAGAATGTCGCAATGAAACAAAAATTGCCCGGAGGGCTCGGCGCGTAGGCGAGCTGCGCCCCGCGCTGCGAGGCCGGGCAGGTGGGCGCCTCTTATTCCTCCTCCGCGGGCGCGGAGAGGACGAGGAATCCTTCCCACGGGAGCTCCCGGCCGCCGCTTTGCCCCGCGAAGGCTTTTCGGGTGCGGGCGGCTGTTCGGGGCCGCGGTGAGCGGAGCTCCGTGCCCTGCCCGCAGCACCGCGCCTGCACGGCCCCGCGGATGGGAAACTCTTCTGAGCTGCCTCGCTGGGCTGTTTAGCCCAGGGATCATCTTCTTCTGCTGCAACAACACCATTTCTTCCCCAGTTCTTGTTAAAAAAAAAATTAAAATGCACGAAGAAGCAACCCCCCAACATGTAAATCACATCGAGAATAACCTTAGGTGGTTGAATTTAAAAGCTCAACGATAAGCGAAATTGGCCTTTAACTGGAAATTCGGTACACGAAGCCGTTCTGGTTTTAGTCAGCCACCTAACGCCACAAGTTTTGTGGGGTGTATTTTGGAAAGAGGAGAGACGGATGGAAGAGCAAAGAAATGGACCCAGAAAGTGCCCCAAAATTTTATGACAGCGAGGGTGTACGCTCAAAACCGATCTGTAATTCACATCTTAAAAGATTAGGGAAAGAGACAGAATGTGTATGGACAGGGAGATAATCAGATCAATGCTTCCTCCGCCTTTCAGTAGCTCCACCTTGTGAATATACCTCAGTAATTATGAGAGGAAAAAGTATTATCCATCTAATGGCACATTTTGCAGGGCTGCATCCAGGCTTCCCAAGCTCTTGCCAGGGTCCCCTTTGCTTCACAGGCAACGATAACATTTAACGTACAGGTAAAAATAAAGCTCTCCCTAAGCAGCTTCCAGGACCTCCGAAATAACAAATCCTGTGGACCCGCACGGGGGTTCTCGGCAGCCCCCAGCCCCCGGGGAGGCGGCAGCTGCCGAACGGGGACCGCCGAGCTCCAGCCCTTGTCGGCTCTGCCCGGCTGCCCGGGGCTCCCCGCGCGGTCCCGGCGGACCTCTCCGAGGGGTGTCACCGGGGGCTCTCCGCCTCGCTGTGCCTCGGGGCCGCCCGTTAAAAACGAAAAGGCTGCGATTTCCCAGATCTGGGAGTCATGGGAAACCAGCAGCCCGGTGGTGGTGTGGTCCCCGGAGCCCCCCGCAGCGCCGGAGCTGCGATGCCCGTGGGGGATGCAGAGCCGCGGGAGCGCCCCGAGACCGCGTGTGTGTTCCACGCGTGTCCTCCCGCAAGCGTGCTTGGAGCAGGGAGAGCTGCGGGGAGAGGTCTGCGTGCCCTCGGGAGCGCTGCCTCGCTTCGGCCGGGAGCGGGGTGCGGAGGCATCGCTCACCCCCGGGACCACACGGCGAGGGGAGCGCCGGAGCCGCTGTTTTCGGGGGCTATGGACCGCGAGTTCTGTCCTCGGCGAATGTCGTGGGGAAACGCTCAAACGAGGCATTGCTACACGAAATTAAGCCTCGGTGCGCCGGTACTGTGAAGGAGGATTTGAATGACCACCTCCTCCCTCCAGCCCGCTGCCAGAGGCACCCCCTGAAACTTCTTTCTTGGGGGAAGGGGAAATTTTGTCCCTCTGGTTCCCTGCGCGGCTGCGACCGACTTCATGGAGATGCGGAGTAGAGGCACAAGCGGGTCCGAGCTGCGGATATCGCGACTGGGCGGCCGGGGGATCCCTCGGGGAAGGACCGACACCCGAGGGGGATCTCCGCCTGGGAACTCAGCAGTGTTGTCCCAGCTCCAGAGGGGCACTTCAGTCCTCATAAATTCCGGGAAAGCAGTCAGATCTTGAGCTTTTTGGGTACTTTCGGCTAAATAAATGAGGCTGAGGGGGAATATGGGCGATGCTGTAGCGCAGAGCGGCGCGGCGGGGCCAGGAGCCGGGCAGCCCCGCTCCCCCATCCCGCGGTCCCGCACACCCGTCCCCCTTTTCCAGGAGTTTTCCCCCCGGTGAAAAGTAGCTGCTGTTCTTAAAATGGCCACTTGGGGTCGCACTTTCTGTCTGTTTGAGCGTAAAAACTGTAAAAGAAGCTCTAATCTCCCTTAATCGTTACAAAATGTGAAAAAAAAAATCCTGTTACTGGACACCCCTTCTCAAAGAAAAAAAAAAGAAAAAAAAGAAACTAAAAAAAAACCCTCCTTACAAGCCGAGTACTCCTTTGCATGCAGTTACTCACTCAGGGAAGAGCAGAGGGAAGCAAACACGGTCCCCTCAGAACAGAGATGTAATTACGTATATCTTCTTCCTTCTCTCCCTAATATTTGCAATTGTCTGTGTCAATGCCTTTGCTTTACTTTAGGGAGAGATTTGCTTCCTGTAACCGGGAGGGTTCCCCCGGTTGTACACGGAGCGCTGACAGTCCCCCCTGGCTCCCGGCTCCCCGCGCATCCCCCTGGGCACCTCCCCGCAGCCCAGCGCTCGCTCCCGGCCCGACCCGCTCCGCGTTCGTGGCCGGTTTTCCCGCACTACCGGGGACCCTTATATAAAGTCGGAAGGGGCGATGCGTGTGCGTGGCATGGGGGCAAGCTTGGCTGCCTTGAGATTTGCTACGGGACGGCAGCGGGCAAGAAGGGGACTTTGTTATTTGTGTTTAGAACAAAGGGACGGGCAGGATGTCCCCGAGTCCTACTCCTTCGTGGGCTGCAGAGGCCAAAAACGATGGGGGAAGCGGGGGGGGGGTGGGGAGTGGGACACACATAAATAAATAAATAAATACATAAAGAGGAGGCGGTGGTGCGGCAGGGGGGTGAGGGGCCGGGGAGCNTTTCCCCTCCTTCCTCCCCCTCTTCCCTCCCCTTCCCCTGCGCTGCCAGAACCAGCGAAATTCCCGTGCAGAGCCCCGCCGCCGCCGGTAGCCCGTGCGCTGCCCCGGCGCCCGGTCGGGCCGGAAAGTTGCAGCGGGCTCCGGGCTCGGCTGCCGCGGGGAGGGGGCTCCGGACTTACAAAACCCGGCCGGGGGCACTGGCTGGGCGTTTGAACCGACCTTCTTCTTCCTGCACAGACCCGAAGGCAGCATCTTTGTTTTGTTTTGCTTTTGCCCTTCCTGCTACCGCTCTTTTCTCCTTGCGACCGGGCGCCTCGGAGCCGGGAGCTGCCGCAGCCCGCGGTGAGGGGCGAACGCTGATACCGAAAGCCAGGAGACAGCCAGGCGGCCCCGGGGCCCGGCTCGTCCTTGGCTTTGTTACTCCGGACTGAAGAAGCCCCAGAAGCCCGGAGAAGGAGACGACGGTGGAGGGGGAGCAGAGGAAAGGAAGCGCGAGCTGAAAGCCAAAGTTGGTTTGGAATAGGGGAGCGCGGCCAGCCCTCTGCCAGGCTGTGCGCTGGGGTGAGGTCTCCAGCCCCCCTCCGCCGGGAGAGGTGCCCGCAAGACAGCGATGGCCGGAGAGCTCAGCATCGGAGCCGAGCTGCCCACTAGCCCGCTGGCCATGGAGTACGTCAACGACTTCGACCTGATGAAGTTCGACGTGAAGAAGGAGCCCCTGGGCAGGAATGACCGCTCGGGCAGGCACTGCACCCGCCTGCAGCCGGCCGGCTCCGTCTCCTCCACCCCCATCAGCACCCCCTGCAGCTCCGTGCCCTCCTCGCCCAGCTTCAGCCCCACCGAGCAGAAGACCCACTTGGAGGACCTGTACTGGATGGCCAACAGCTACCAGCAGATGAACCCTGAGGCGCTGAACCTCACTCCAGAGGACGCGGTTGAAGCCCTCATTGGGTCCCACCAGGTGTCCCAGCAGCTTCAAGGCTTTGAGAGCTTCCGGGCCCACCACCACCACCATCATCACCATCACCAACACCACCACCAGTATCCCGCAGTCACTCACGAAGACCTGGCCGGCAGCGGGCACCCTCACCATCACCACCATCATCACCACCAGGCCTCTCCCACTCCCTCCACCTCCTCCAGCTCCTCCCAGCAGCTCCAGAACTCGCACCAGCAGCATCCCCCCTCCAGCAGCGTGGAGGACCGGTTCTCAGATGACCAGCTGGTCTCCATGTCTGTGAGGGAGCTCAACAGGCACCTCCGAGGCTTCACCAAAGATGAGGTGATCCGCCTCAAGCAGAAGAGGAGGACCTTGAAGAACAGGGGCTATGCCCAGTCCTGCAGGTATAAACGTGTCCAGCAGAAACACCACCTGGAGAACGAAAAGACCCAGCTCATTCAGCAGGTGGAACAGCTCAAGCAAGAAGTGACCCGGCTCGCCAGAGAGAGAGACGCCTACAAGCTCAAGTGTGAGAAACTTGCCAGCAATGGCTTCAGAGAGGCCGGCTCCACCAGTGACAACCCGTCTTCCCCCGAGTTCTTCATGTGAGTGCTTAACAAAAATAATTAAAAAACAAACAACCCCCCCAACCCCCAAAACCTGACCCCTGTCACCTTCTCCCCCTGCTCCCATCCTCCTCTGACATCTCCATCCACCCGTCTGCTTGACTAGAGAGAAAGAAGGAGAGAAAAATAGAGACTTGATTTTTTTTTTCAGCATCCAGTCTTCTAGAGTAGCTGTG
Organism: Pitta sordida; assembly: GCA_013390025.1. Taxonomy (NCBI): domain Eukaryota; kingdom Metazoa; phylum Chordata; class Aves; order Passeriformes; family Pittidae; genus Pitta; species Pitta sordida. The sequence goes on along the minus strand of WEKX01008672.1, from coordinate 119,736 downwards.
GGAAAAGTAGGCTGGGGGTGGGGATGGGAGAGGTAAAGTGCAACTTTTTTGACTTTCGTGTGCGAGTTAGAGGCAGAGTCAAAGGAGAAAAGGACAAGTGAAGCATTTTATAGATCACTTGCTTGCAGAGTGAGATGGACTTTAAAAGAATAATAATAAAAAAGGACAATGAACAAGCCATCTATAACATACTGCCTGCTTGGAAAGAGAGAGGACATATACAGCACCATCTCATGCACAATTTACCTGCTTGGAAAAAGAGAATAAATAAAAAGGACAATATATGCAAACTCTTCATATATTGCCTGCTTTGAGAAATAAGTTACAGGACTCAGATGGGACATTCAATCTAAGAAAAAAGAATGAAAGAAAGAAAAAAACTCATCAGTTTTATTGCCTGCTTGATTATATAGAAAAATACGAAAATCTGCATTAAAAATATTAATCCTGCATGCTGGACATGTATGGTAATAATTTCTATTTTGTACCATTTTCTTGTTTAACTATAGCATGTTGATCATTGATCATAGATTTCTGTTGTTGTTTTGTTTCATCAATAAGAAAAGCATCACAAGTTATCAAACTTTTTACTGCTTGTGCAGTTTTATTCGTTGGTTTTGCTCTTGTTTTCTTTTATGGTTGTTAGCTTGTAAATATCTGCTACTTCAAACCACACAGGAGAAAAATACACAAAAAAACAAAGTAACATTTCAGCAGGCTGGTTATACGGTTTGTTTGGTGTTAAAGAGATGCTTAAGGAAAAAAGTTATGGGCATTTTGCATTAGAAAAAAAACCAACTTTGTATATCTGGTGCACTTTTAAGTTGTATTTTTGTTGTTGTTGTTAGTTTTCATTTTGGTTTTTGTTTGTTGGGGCAGAAGCAAAAACGCCTGAATGGTATTGACAAACCTAAACTTAACAGGGAAAACCCCTCATCGGTCACTAGAACCTACTCCATGCCTTAAAGTGGCAGCGAAGCTCTTTCCTTCAGGACAATTCCCAGCCTGGAGTGATTAGACTTGGCCATATAGTTTCCCTTCTGATTGTACACTCAGGAAGTGATGGACGGACGAGATACCAGTTTATTTTGAAAAACAACTGCCCCTTGATTATCGGTAAATAAAGTGAAAAAGCCAGCCCCAAACCCTCCTCGTTAGGAGCCAAGTTGCGACAGCAGCGAGGGCTCCGTGTCACCACTGAAGTTGAGTTTCTCAATGGCAGCAGGGGACGAGTGGGCTGGGAAAGCATATAAAACTAAAACTTTTTAAAAAGAAGACATACTGCAACTTTTAAGTGTATTACTTTGCAATGATTTGTAATCTGCTTCTCTGCTTCCCTATGCAGCGAGTGAAAGTTTTAGCCAAAATTTATTTACAATTGTATAGTAGTAGTAGTTTGGAGTCTTATGGGTGTTTTTATTACTTTTTTTTTTCCTCCTGCAGGTCAGTAAAAGGATTTACGTTGCACTGACAAAAATACCAAAATGAAAACTTATTTTTTAGTTTCCTTTTAGGATAGCTGGCACTGCTGGCCGGATGCATTTTAAGTTTGTATTAGTTTATAAATTAACAGTAATAACAAGATTGTAATGAACAGCATGGTGCTTGCAGTTTTAAATATTGTGGATATTAGTCATGCATCAGAAAACGATCTTTGGTTTTTACTGATTCAACTGTGTTGAAATCAAAACATTGCAGCAGCGGAAAAAATTGTTTTTATTTCATGTAAAGTTCTGAAGGGATCAATTTCAAATCCTGCTTATGATATGAAAAATATTAAAAAACCTGGTCTATTGTAGTTTTATTCAGACTGGTTTCTGTTTTTGGTTATTAAAATTGTTTCCTATTTTGCTTATTAAAATCATTGAAATGGCATTTCTTGGAGGGACCTGCTTCTCTGACGTCTTGTGTTCTATAAAAAAAAAAAGGAAGGAAAAGTTGTGACCCCTCTCTCTGTCTTCAGCCTGCTGCCAGCCCTGGGTGCGGGGGGCGCGGAGCTGCTTTGCCCCCCTCGGGATCGCTGCCGCCCGCAGGGAAGGAGCGCTCAGCCTTTCAGCCTCCTGTGCCGGGCTCGGAGCTCGCCCGCGGCACCAGGAGCATCACCCCAAACCCTCCGGGGGAAGCGGAGCAGCGGGAGCCCCGCGCCGGGCCCGGCTCCGGAGGGGGTTCCCAGCTGCGCTCCGCTTCCTCCGCCGGGAGCGGGACTGCCCGGCCTCGGCCACCCCGGCATGACAGAGCGGGGAAGCGCTAAGGACAGGCACTTTCCTTTTTTTATCTTTTTCTTTTTTTTTTTCCCATTAGAAAAAAGAGAGGACTTGTCCAAGTCTGTCGTTTACCCAGCCTCTTTGGGATCTGAACTGGCCATTCACTTTCCTCCTGTACATCTGCGCACTTTATTTAGTCCATTTTTATTTTTTTTTTTAAGCATGAGCGACGGGTAGTCTCGAAGACTGTTAAGATGCACGAGGAGAAGGGGACAGATCTCCCCCTGCCACCATGCATCAGCTCTTTTCAAGGCAGAATAACCGCACGACTCCCTAAACTGAAGCAGGAGGAGGTTAAAAATTGTCTCTGCTCTTTTCCTGGGTGCGGGAAAGGGGACTCCCAGAGCCGGGTCGCAGCACATCTAAACGCTGCTGCTCTCAAAGTGTGAAAACGGTGCTGGACTTTAAATCCCTCTCAAAAACAAACCCCAAGGTACCACATAACCAGAAAAATTAGCTTCCCTCCGTCCTGCTCCTCTTCCCAGCATCAGCGAGCTGTCCGGCAGGGATAGCATAAGGTGTGTTTGGAGAACAAACTGTTTAAGGACAGAGTGTGAAAAAATTATTTAAAATCAAATACAATAACTTAAAACCAAAATCCCCTCTTAAATCCCAGCCGTATCTCTGCGTTGTCAGAGCCAGCTGGGGCAGCCACTGGGCTGGGGAAGCTTGGAAGGGGCTGAGGCCCGTCCCAGCCCCCCGGCTACATGAGTCAGGGCCCGAGAACAAGCTCGTACCCTGCTACCCTGCCAAAGGGGGACAGGAGTTTGCAGAGGAAAAGGCTGGGAGAGCCTGGCTTTCCCTGTATAGCCTCCTCGCTTGCCAGTAAATGCTATGGCTGTAGAAAGCCTGAGAGGAATATTGTTTGTGGGAACTGCCACCGCATATTAATGTCCCCTCATGCATGCATTGAATAAATCACTAGGCCTAATTGAACAACAACAACAACAACAACAAAAAAGTAGGAAAAAACAGGCCTTAGAAAAGCCCTCCAGATTCCCACCGCAGAACGGTGTCAGCGGCGGGGCAGCCCCGCGGCACGGCCCGGACGGCCGGGGCTCTGCTGGCTCGGCCCCGCTCCTGGGCTTTAATTTATTCCTTTTCAAAGAAAAGAAAAACGCCACCGAGTCCCCCCGGGACACATCTCGGCCCGGTGGGACCCAGACCTGCGGGGCTCGGCGGGCGCTGCCAGGAGCAGGGTCCGGACCGCGGGGTTTCTGTCCCGGCCCGGGGTCGCGCTGGCTCCTGTGCCCGCGCAGGTGGCTCTGGGGGGGGCTTCGACACGCCAAGGGGCACAAAACCCACCTGCAACTTGTGCTCTGCCCGGCCTGCGGCTGGGCATCGCTCTGCCCCGGCACTGGGATCAGGCAGCCCCGCGGGTACCGAGGCGGGCAGTGCCCGCCTGTACCTCGCTGCTTGTTCCCCCATGGGAGCCCCATCAGAGAGGGGTGATGTGATCACCTCCCCTTCGCTCTCCTGCCATCCCCGAGGACTGACTTTGATCTCTCGCCGTTCATCACTTATTGCCAAAGGACTAACACAGAGGCACCACGGAGAGCAGCTACTACAAGGGAAGGGGAAACTCCCCCTTTCCCTCTTTCTCCCCCCCGGGAGCAGGCTGCCCGAGGGATGCACTGTCGGCTCGGGGCCGCCCATCCTGTGCTTCCCGCTTCGCCCGGAGCGCGCCGAGAAGCTGCGTGTCAGCTGCGGGGCATAGAGCATCTTCCCTCCCTAAACTCCCCTCCTTCCCCTCTCCGGACGTGCTGCTTTGCCTGGGGTCCTCTGCCCGTCCTTTCCGCCACTTCTCCCCAAGCACAGCCCGGCCGGGGCCGTGGGTCCAGCTCCGCGCCCGGAAGGTGCTGCAGCCCTGGCCAGGCCTGGGCTTCCCGGGGCTCGGAGGAGGTCGGGAGGCGGCAACTCCTGTCGCACACCGGGGCTCACGAAAGCCACGACCCCGAGGGGCCGAGTGCTGACCACCTCCCGCTCCAGAAACCGGCCGGGCCACCCGTCACTGGCCCTCGGGGCTCTCCGGAGCGAAGATGCTGCAAAGTGCTTAAAAAAGAGCCGGGTTTGGCGTCCCTCACTCCGAGCCGCTCCTTGCAGCCTCGGGGAGGATGGGATGGATGTGCCCACGGGCCAGGACGGGGCCCGGGCCCAGGACTCGGAGCAGGGCCTCGGGCGCTCCGGGATGCGCTGGGAGCAGAAGCGGGGCTGCCTTGGCCGCCGATGGGAGACTCCGACAGCAACCCAGAGGGGACAGACGGCTGCCCTGCACCCCGGGGATGGATGGGGCGTGTGACCGTGAAGGACCCCAGGTTTGCATGGCTAACTTTGCCAGACGGCGGTTCTCAGTGTGATCTCGTGTAGTGCAGGAAGACGACCCCCTTCAGTGAAAATAATGTTGTTTTGTTTGATCTCGCAGTTTTGCAAGAGCTGTTGCGAACAGCCGGAGGGAGCTCCGCACCCCCCGCCGGGACAGGGGTGACGACCACCTACGGCTGCTCCGAAATCGAACGAGACGCACAGACAGGAAACACAATTGGCAACAACCTCCCCAACCCTTCCCCCATTTACTGCCACAGAGCTCACAGGCTATCGCTGCCAACTGTTTAATAGACTCTTCTCAATATTCCCTTCCCTCCTCCCCTCCAGGAGAGTCTATAAAGCTGATTGTCTTTAATTCCGAAACAGAGACATCTAAGACTAAAAGGACTTTTTGAACTAAAGATAGAAATATCACTCCAAGATTTTCCAGAGATGCTGAGCCCTGCTGCCGGCCAGCAGATGAGTTGTTATGTATTGGGGTGGGCAGGCGACATGTGTTATAAGGATGAGCCAGGGGCTTGCGAGATAACTGTTCCCAGCTGGTTTAGGGTTTAATTTTTTTTTCCCTTCCCTTTCCTCCTCGGGCAGGCGCAGTGCCCGCCTGGCTCTAGCAGGCTGCTCAGTGCCGGTGATTGACAGAGCAAGGTCAGGGAAGCTCTTCGGAGCTGGGGGTGTCGGGTTTCGGGTAGGACACATAAAACATCTCCGGCGCTCGGAAGAGCCCTCTCTGGCTTCGCGGCCGCGCAGGTTCCGCGGGGTCGGGGAGACCGCTGCGTTCCACCGGCTACGGAGCTGCCGAGAGCCCGGCTCCCCTCCTTCCGCTGCCACCGTCATCCCCTGACTGCTCCAGGGAGTCCCTCTTTTATATTTTAATTTAATTTTTTTTTTTTTACAATTTTCACTTTTTATTTTTCCCTTCTTTCTCCCTTTCCTCTGCCCCCCCTCTCTCCCCCCCCCTTTAAATCCTTATGTTTCACTCCATCAGGGTTACAGTAAATCTGAAGTTATGTGCACACACACACAAACACACTAAATAGCTTATTGCATAATCCTCAGAGTGTGTTCAGTAATGTCTCCTGCAGCAGTCTGATAGGATCCCACACTGGACTTCTGTTTCACGCAGGAAGGAGAACAAGAAGAGGGGGGTTAAAAAAAGCTTTTAAACTCTGCCTTTTCCTGATTTTTAAATGGTGACTGCATTCCATATTGCTACTGAATGCAGTGTAAAGTTCTGCAAAATGTTTTCTTGCTATTGCATCCAGGACAGGGAAGAGATAATTTTTGATTGTGAGCTGGTCCTGTACATCATAGTGTGTGAAAGCATTAGTAAGTGCATTGTATTGTGCTTGAGACCTAAAGTACTGCAGATTCTTTGCCTTAAACAGAATTGCTCTAACAGGGGCTTATTGTACTTACAGTTTTGTCACAATATGGTTAGAATGAACACTGCAGTAAAGAGGGGAAAAAAATCAATCCACATGGAGAAAGTGACACGTTTTCTTGTCCCACAGAGGCTGCTGGTGGGTTTTAGAGATAGTTGTCCTTTGCCATGTGTTATTTCCCCTTTTAAAGTTTCACTGTGTGTCTTAAGGCACAGATTCAAAACACTGCATTTCCACTTTATACATGTGTTCTCTTAAAAGATTTGTTTAGACAAGGAAACCAATGCTAAGTGTTCTCACTTGAAAGAAATTAAATACATAGAATGATAAGCTGCTGCTAAAATATATAAAAAACACTTAAATTAATAATAAGAACTTGTTCTGAGGCAAAATTCAATTTTACTTCCTATTATGCAATCTTTGCATGTAAAGTTGCTTTAATGCAAAATAGCAGCTCATCAAAAATTCTGTTTTATTGGTATAAAAAATTTATGATATCCTGAGGCATGAGGGGCAGAGAGCAAGGTAGCAAAGCTATGTCCTTTTACCAAGTTTAGTGCTTTCTGTAAAGAAACATCTCAAACTTATTTCTTCTCCCTTCTTCCTCATTGTTGGAGGCAGTGGGCGAAGGTTTATACCAGAGAAAACTTCACTGCCAATGTCACTGCGCTGCTCTAATACACCATTTTAACTGTATCTTCTCCTCTGACTCCTGCTTTTATTGCAGTTCTAGGAGATAGTATAGGACATGTCCACACAGATACAGAGCTGGGATTATTTCTAAACTGTGATGTTTTCATCCAGTATTGCAATAACACACATGTATTGCAAATATATGGGCATTGCTTGTGCCTGCATTTGATTATCAAAGCCTGCAACCTCCCTCTGATAAAATGTAAAGATCTGATTCTGCTTTAGCCTTGACTTCCCACTAATGAGACTTCATTTGTTTCCAGAAAGGTGCTCTTGGCTTTATAAAGAATATTAAACATTCAGTGACAAGGGCATTGTGGTCGGCACGATTTTTTTCTGAAATAAGTGTGGCAAGAAATCAGTGCCAACCACCTGAAATCTGCATTTCTAAAAATAAACAGTACTTACTTCTTCTACAGTAGAACTTTGGGTAATTTATTTAAGGAGTCCACTAACCTTCCACAGGGTTATGATGGGCTGGCCAAGGTGAGCTGGAGAATGACAGGAGGGCTCAGCCTGACAAGTTCCTCGGCTGTGCTGCCTGTCCTCCCATCACACCGCTGGAAGCACAAGGCAGGAACATTGATCACCAGGGAATAGCAAAGCAAGAAGACAACACAAACCCCTCTGATCCTGTGGATCTAGGGGTCCTGTTTTATTTACTAATGAATGGAGCTGAAACTTTCCTTCTGGTTCAGGGAACCCGTTCACAAAAGAAGTCACAGAGAGCAATAAACCTGCCCCTTGGACTTCTGCTAACTACTTCTTTCTTGTTCTTATACTGTGGTGCACTTATTACCTAAAGCTTCTGCAAATACAAGAAAGGGAACATATAATTATAAACAGGTCTCTGAGACAGCACTGGCCCTCACAGCTCTCCAAATCTACATTTTCCTCTTATTTAAGGCAGCCAACAATTACAGGAAAAAGGGATTTTCAGTCTGAAATCTCCACTCATGTGATCCTAAAGGAAAGCTTTTACAGTTCTCCTCAGTCTGTTCACCATCTTGCTCATCTTCTGATGACATCCAGCTCCACATGTGGTGTTAGTGCTATTGCAATGCTGCTATCAGCTTTAGGCCTAAGCCACCCCATGCAGGTGCTGAGGCTGATAAAGAGTGCATCCAGGACTCTAGAAAGACAGGATTGCTAAACTCCTTTCGACACAGGCCATCCTTATTTTTATATCAGCCTTGACCTACAGATCAAGCGTTTTATTCTGGGTATTGCAGTGGTAATGCTGCACTGGTCTGTGACAGCACGTGTGGTTCTCAAGGGCTGGAGAGCCCCAGTTCATTGGGGCCAGCACTGCTTTTGTGGAGCTACAGGTTAATCCACTCCATACACGGATGAAAGGGGCAGCAAGCATATTGACTATCAGAAAATGGTTTAGAAAGGGTATTTCCAGGTCCTCGCTTATCTCAAGTCAGGCCCTGAAAGTGCAGGGTATTAAGCAAATACTTATAAGCCTCTGGGGCTATATAATAAGTGACTCATGCGTAAGTCAGACAAACAGACAGGAATCATGATAATAGCAATAATGGTAAAGAAAAGTCTATGGCTTTCTGATTTGCAGTATTACCAGACATCTCTCACACAGTGATTTCTGTCCTTCTGCATAGAGACTCAAATTATGAGGTGACATGGAAGGAAAGGATCCTGAACGAGCAGCCAAGTTTGAAATAAACAGATCTTATAGTCATGTTACTCAGCTCAATAATTAATGAAATAGCTTGGATAAAATTGAAAACAAAGCAGAAGTATCAGCTGATGTCTGTTCAAGAATCTAAACCCAATGTTCCCACTAAAAAGTCATGTATCTTTTAAAAGAAACCGTTCTTCATAATCTGTTTTCAATTGAAGTCTACAGTAAATATATCAAGCTTACTGAATCACATTGTTTACAGATGAAGCAGTTTAAAGGTGATGTTATTTTTGGTTTAAATCTTCTGTGTTTTAAAATGAAAGGCATTTTTGGAGTAGCTGATGAAAAACAAAAATACCAGAAAAAAAGAAAAAAGGAAGAAGATGAAACGTGGCACTTTGAGGGTTAAGCAAGGTCCTAGGATCCAAGTAAATATTTATATGAGTGCTCAAAGAGGGGGGAAAAAATCTCAATATAACCAAAATATAAATCATGGTGCTTTATGTTAGCTGTCAAATTATTCTAGCCCCTGCATTCCAGTACTTGCTCTACTGGTAATGTCACATACAATATGTGGGCTTATGCCCTGGTGCAGGTTTGGCAGGTAATTAAAGTCAGTTGCATGGAGGTTTACACAGACTCCCTCCGATTCTCTGAAAGACAAACAACCTGTTAACTGTGAGAGCTGCAAATGTGCAGAACTGCATGGGAACAGGGATTCTCACAAGCAGGGGAGAAAAGCCTGGCTCTAGGGTGCTGCTCTGCTTCTCGTCTCCAGTCTGAATTAACCCTTTGGGGCAGCTGTAGCTGGTTGTTCCATGCACAGGCAATGAAAGCTGTATAGCAGTGGAATCAGCAGGCATTTGTCAGAAGGAAAAAAAATTAATAAAATCAAGCCTTGAAGGCAGCAAGCCCTCGGGTCAGGTTTGCCTGCATTCTTCACCTGGGGGACACTATTCTTGCTAGAAGTCATCTGGGTGATTTAGTCTCTCTGCTTTGTCCAGGTTCTGTAAATTGGAGACTCCAGTCACAGCAGAGTGAATTATTCTGAAGTTTCCTGCTGCAGCCTGTTCCCCCAGCTGAGATGGTCCTGTGAGACAGACTGAAAGTGATGCCCAGAGTGGCATCTTATGGTCTTCGATGAAACTCTTTCACAAAAGAGAACCAGAATCAAAATCTGGGGCTCAGCACTCCATCTACTTTCTTCTTCTCATTGAACTCCTTCATCTTAATGGAGCGCAGAGAGAGTTTCAGATACACTTTTCATTTTGCTCTTCCTGTCATAGGTGTTCCCATCTTGGTGGGGTGGATCTTTGCACTGGGAGGCACCCGCACGTCTCCTGCTCCGTGTAGGAAATGGGTGCAGGGCTGCAGGTTCTGCTCTGGGAACTGAAGTATCGTGAAGCCACACCTGTGTGGATGCAACCTCAGTGTCAGGGACCTGTGCCAGCCCCGACACCATCACTGTGCGACACCCTCTCATTTCACCACGGGATTAGCATGGCACCAGGATGACGGGTTACTGCCCTCCTGCTCCCTCCCCACGCGATGTGTCATACTCACCTCCAGCCTGCAAAGATAGACGCTGAGGGCAAAGACTAAATCCTTCCCCATACAGGTTGTATTTCAGTGCCTTTCTGTGGAGGCTTGCGGAAGAGAAGCCAAACTGTAACGGGGACACCCATCTGCAAGGATAATCCCACCACCGGCATCATTTCACAGGGGCTGGTGAACAACCACCATCTGTTTAGCTGCCAGAGGATCCATTCATATTCATTTAACCAGTCTCTTATGCTAATTTCTGTCTGCATCCTTTCTTATCTTCTAGTCATATACAAAATCAGAGAGCAAGGCCCTTCCTGAATTAGCCCAGATTCCTGTTACTCATCTTGGGAAATGCTGGGTTGAATCCTGTCAGTGAGGAAAACCCCCTCCAAACTCTCAAAGCAAGCAGAGATCAGCTTTTGGAATTACATAGGACCATTTATCTGCCCTAACTGAATGATTATTTGTTGGTCTGATAGGAGTTTAGATAAAGTTTTCAGCAATTTGCAGTAATTAAATGTGGAAGGGGAAGAAGCAGAGGGTTTGTAGGCAACATGCTGCAGAAGGGGAGTTTTGGAGGAAGGCAGAGAACCCCTTGTTAAACATCTGCCAGCCTGCGTGGAAGTTAGTGGTCATTTCCCTACTCTTACGGATTTCCCCAACTCCACTCCCTGCAAAGATGTTCTCCTTCTGCCATTAAAATAACCCAGGGAAATCAAACCAATCAAATCACTGGAGAGCAGAAATATATTTTAAAAACAAGTTATTGCCTTTGATTATAACATGTGACAGATATTATAAAAAAAGAAAAATGTCCCAAGTAAAGACACTCACCTTCTGCATAAGGACTTTGTTCCCATGTCAGAATTATGCAAACTGGAGCACAGTGCAGTGCTCAGTATATTCAAGATAGTTGTCAAGAGCAAAGTATAAACATTTCCAGCCAATGCACTTAATAGCAGATTTTTTGCCAAATGCTGCTGCTTCCTTTCTTAGTTATGGCAAGAAAAAACGCCTTTTTTTATTAAGTGGTAGGAAAACCCCCTCCCTTAACTAAAAAAACCCTACAACCATACCTTTGAATGTAAAGTTTTTTCTAGTGTTTTCCTGTGCTACCCATCAAGTATCTGAAGTCTACTCAAGTCCTCCCACCTTTACACAAATGTCTGTGAGAGAGCAGCCCCACTCGGAGATGGGCCTGAGCTGACCAGCAAATGGATTTGGTGAGTGAACCCACCACTCTGGTCCCAAGGGGTTGCAGAAGAAATGGAGTGGAGCCACTGTTGTGCATAAAACACAGTGACATTTCTAGGAGAGCAGTCTGTGGGAATTTGGACATTGGACTTTGCTGGGGTTAAAGGTTTCCTGCAGCCTCCAAGAGGGGGTAGGTGGCTCTGGCAGGAGATAGTTGAACTCAGGGAAGAGATACGCTGCAGTGGCAATTAAGCTGTAACCAGTATTTGCCTTTGCTTGAATCACTTTTCTCCACCCTGAACATGCAGTACAGCAGGGCTGGAAGCTCCTCCAGCCAAGAACTTGGGACTCCAGGGAAGGGGTGTGTTTGTTCCTCTTCTGAACTAACAACTTCATTCCAAAAGCAACCACAGTTGTCTTGAGCTACTGTCGCCAGTTCAATGTGCCTTTAGCAAGAAACAGCAGCTTTCTGTGAATGCAAAAGGCCTGAAGATGCTGCTTCTGTTTTAATTAACTCATATACCCTATAGATTCCTGCTTTTTCCTTTAAATCTCAATTGGCTTCTTTAATTGCTGTGCTCAGTGACACAGTTTCATTCCCCCTCCCTGGCCTGCACTTGCTTTTTCCCAGGGCACTCTCACCAAGAACGCCCACAAGAACCCTCTCTCAAAGCTGGAGTGCAGGAAGAGCTGTTTTCCATTAGGGAACCTGCTGATGACTCCAAGATGACTATGGAAAACCCTCCCTGGGTATGTCCCTCCATGCCACATGATAGAAGTATTGACGGGAGGTCTCTCTTTCAACATCTCAGTGGAAGCAGGACTGTTGCCAACACTAGATCAAGTCAGCCACGGCTTTGCCTCATTAAGTCTTGAAAACCTCCTGGAGCAGAGATCCCACTGCCTCTCTGGGTGTTTGTTCCACCCACATTCTGCTAATTCTATTTCTAGGAACTTACCCATCTCCAAAGTAACTATTCTACCAGCAGGACAATAACTTCTAGGATCTGGTGACCCAGAAACACATAAGAATTTGAATACCTATTATGGAAACTAGAAAACTTAAGTTTTCTGGTTAGATTCATAAAATCCCCAGTGGGCTGTCCCTCAGTCTTACAGGCTGGAGCCACCAGCAACATTAGCAGTGAAATTCTCCAGGTCCCTGGCGTTGTGCCCCTGGGATAGCCAGGAGCAGCTTGCTGCCTCTCTCAAGCTTATGTCTAATTCACATACATGAAAATCAGGTATTATTCTGTCTCTCCTGGCTTGAGGCTCCATTCAGTAAGGTGTTCTCAGAGCATTCCCATCAGATCTACTAGAAGTGACAGCCAGATTTATATTCTGGGTGCATATGTAACGTCTTACCCATACACCTATATGAGCATGTTTGCAACCTCTTGCCTTCTCTCTGGCTCAAGTTATTCTGTATAAAACAGGATGGCTTTGATAGAGCCCAGCACAAAACTAACGGTGCCAGGCACCTCTGGGAATGGGTATTTGCAGGTTTTGGTGTTGTAGCAAACCCAATCTCTGCCTTCTGTCCTCCCCCAGCAGCCAGAACCAGGGTCTCTGATTGGAAGGAGAGCTTTGGGTGCCCACCTCTGGGAGAAAATTCTGTATGTGACAGGAGGCAGATGCCAATATAGGACTGAATGTTGTGGATAATCCCCATGAGAGCAAGATTTAAATAATTGCTTTCTCTCTTACTATCCAGCATGGGTGGCATTCATAGAAAAGTCATCATGATTACAGGGAAAATGTCAGTGTCTGTGTGTTTTCACTACCAATTAGAAGCTTCGCTTGTAATTCAATTGTCATCAAGTCCACAGAGAGAAAAAAAAAAAAATCTCACAAAAGTAGGGTCCAACATCTACAGATTAGAGGAAGATGAATTCCAGCCTGGAAACAGAGCGAACCTTTTTGTCATGATAAAGCTAAAATAATGGACAATTTGAACAACTCACGAGGGGTAGTGCAGGTCTAATCCATTGCTTGGAAATTGTAGGGAAAAGATGGGATATTTTTTCCAAGAGTTGTTTTAATAAAATTAGGAATTAATCCAGACATGTCCTATGGTCTATTATACGTATGAAATCAGATTAAATTGTAACAGTGGTTTCTTCTGCTATTACAATCAATGAGAAAAATGTAATTGTGGCGCTAGAGAAACAGTGAAGAAATATACTGCTGAACTAGCAGGGTGGCTCTGGGACAGATGAAAATATTATGAATTCTAGAACATATATAATAGATTGCATTCACTTCAGCAAGAATTCCACCATTGTTGTTTTTTTCCACATTTAATTTAAAGAGGCAATATCCTTTTAAGCTTTCATTCTGCAGCAGGGTAGATTAAATTTAAAATAGAAAAGTGCTGCAGAATAGATCTAGGGATGTTCAAGGCTAGAGGACAACTTAATGAAGCAGAAACTGAAATACCATACGTCTCCAATAGCTTTAATTTATACAAATATTATCTTTGTGTCTTTCATAACATGATGCAGAGGAGCTCAGAATACAGTGCAATTCCTTTGCTTTTCAAGATAATTTTATCCATTTTAGTACCTGGGTTTGAAACCAGCCCAATTCAAACCAAAAGAGCTATAAAGGATTTTTGCTTTAATTGCCGAAACAGGCTTGCACATATAAAATCATTTTAATGGCTGGAAAAGGCTGTGTGGTGGATAAATAGGGATAAGTGCCAGACCACCTAGAGTCCAGTCCTGCCACATATATTCAGACTGGTTGGTGCTGTTGGACACAAAGCTCAGGGTTGGGGGCAGAGCTTGCCTCCAGGATCTCCCTGTGATGGAAACTGGGAGCCCTCCTAACATAGGTACATTGCAAATCCAGCACATCCTGCTATACACAACTTGTTTTTTTAGGACTGTATGAGGTGCACCTTTGCTGTTTTATGACCTTTTTCCACCCCAAGCTCAGAAGCAGGTAAATAGGGCTGTGGTTCCAAATGTCTTGATGCAATAAAGCCCAGAGCAGCAGCAGCAGGAGGGAGCTGGGGTTGAACACATGCTAGACAGGATTTATTCCCTGCTGGTGAAGGATTCCATGCTGGCACAGACTCAGAGGAAGTCCCAGGTGCAGAAAGGTTAATAACCCTGGCATGGGGACAATCATACAGACCCCGTCTGGGGATGAAGGAGAGTGTCACTGAAGTGAATGCCTTGCTCTGTGTTGTAGTCCCTGGAACTCTCCCTTTCCCACACAACCCTTCTGGCTGAACGTAAAAGTGGTCAATATTTTCAGGTCAGAGGTAGTATTTTTTGGTGTACTTGACCTCCCAGACCTTTTGGAACATGGTTGTACCACTTCATATACTGTAGGATACCAGACCCATCTCTGCTTCTAACCTGCTGTGTGCTCTTGGTTAAAGCAGCTTCATATGACTTGATTTTCATTTTTGTGGGGTGAAATAATGTCTTCTGCTAATCTCTGAAAAGGACTTAGAAACTTAAAGAGCAGGTGCCTAATGTCTAGCATGTTATTTATTCACAGAGGTTTGAATCTGCTCAAGACATGTAAAACTGGCCTTTTCTCACTCAATGTGTTAGAAGTAGGGAGGAAGAGAGAGAAATAAAAAAACATGTTGCTGGAAGACATCTTAATTTTGAATAAAAGTAGAGTTCATTAGTGAAGAAGGTTCATAGTTTCTTTATTCTTCATAACATGCATTTTCATGGTTGGTTACAAGTCTGGCATTGCTTCTTCCTTCATATGCTGCCAAGAGTTTTCTATGATCTTAATTTTCCCTCCTCTATGAAAACCTCAGGAAAAAAAATCCATATATTAGCCTACAAGCATTTGATTGACACACAGATTAATGTTACACAATTAAGGAGTGTTATCAGGTGAGTGCTTCAGAAATCACAATATTTCACAGGCAGGCAGGCTTCCTGACACCATGGTAAGTAGAAATACTTTATAAAAATTATTTAGAATCACCATCTATCATCATGAGAAACCTTGTGTTGTGCTAAAATAATTGACAGGTTGATAGCTGTGAAATGTTCCCAATCCAATAAAATACATAGCATTTCCAATAACAACACTCATACGTAAGGATTTACAGTGCTTACCAATTTATTATGAAAGATGATAGAGTTCTAATTCGTGAGCAACTTGGGTGTATTTCAACTTCATGGTCAACGTCCTTCAGATCCTCTCTAATCCAGCCATTTCTTTCATAAATAAACGATCCATGAATATGCATATTAGATGTAGCACAGCATGGGCTGCTCTGCCACCAGAATGTCATGGGCATAAATCATCTCAGGTGCTAAATATTCCCTCTACGTCAGGTAAGTATCGAGCAGCTCCCCAGTTTCCTACACCATTGAAGAGAAATGTAATTGGGTAGAAACCCTCACATATTCACTCCCTCATGGCTCACATGGATGAAAGAGAAGCTGGAATTAAAAGGATGGAGCTCAAAATGAACCCTCCAGGTGCTGGCAGGCAGTTCATCAGTCACTTAATGTGACCCTGATGGCTCTGCCTCTTCCAGGAATACTGCAGAGTCCCATGGCAGGCATTGGCACTTCAGCTGCACTTGCCTCTCTAATCCATTTAAACTGGGCTGGAAATGGATCACCTCCTCCATAGCCCATGTAGGAAATACTTTTCGGGATCACCAAGTAAAAACCCAAAATGCTGCATCATCTGGGCCCCCTGGTGCTGGTGCATGAGGCAGTCAGGCAGTGTTGCTCCAGACAATCCCTCTCCGCTGCCCTTTCTTCCTCCCACTCCCGTGTTTCCTACTCTTCCCTTCCATCACGAGAAGTTTGCAGTTAGAATGAAGAGTATGGGCTCATCCTGTACTCAGGGGTATCAAAAGAATTGGAAGATGCAACACTTCTTTCATTCATGTGTTTCTCTGGCACCCTTGGAGTTATTTGATCTAATTTTGACCTTGTTTAACAGGGATTTAAGCCACAGAGAATCTCTGACATTGATGAGGGTAAAGGAATAAAGCTTCTGCTAATGTTACCATCCTCCCCCCCACCCCCCAATCAAAAAGTAATAAGTGTTCCCTACTCAGATATGTTCTCTCAGTACAAGAATATCAAAAGTACCAGGTAAAAATTTTGGGCTTTTTATGGGAGTTTTGTTTAAAGAAGAAATACTTCTGGGTTTTGTTTGTTTGCTTTTTCCTTTTAAGACAAACATTTGTTTTAAGCAACCATGAGACATTTCCAGCAAGGTTCAAATATGAGGGATTTCCTTTCTTCACCCTGTCCTCAGAATTAACAAGAGAGAGGAGGAACATAATATCCTAAAGTAACAATTAACCTTCAGCCGCTTGCCTGTCGCAGAGCATATGCAGATGCAGGAGGAAGAAAAGCTCAATTGAATGCAGACCAAAGCACTAGCCTTTCAGACTCTTACTAGAGGACACAGGTTTACAAAATAGCCCATTGAAACACTGATCCCAATTCTGCAACACGCTCCTGAGGCATGGAGGTAAATGTGGTCATCCAAGTACTCATTGCAAGATGAGAGTTCTCAACAAGAATTTTCCTAACACCTGGATCATTGAAAAAAATAGATGTAGTTATATCTGTAACTCACTTTGTAATTATACATTCAACTATATATGTATATAGCTATATATATAGTTATAATAGTAATGAGCATCACTACCACTCCCTTTGCAGCTACTCGACTTTTTCTCTAGATAAGCTCAACAAAATTTGAGAACTTCCACTTGGACCCAGAAAATGCAGTTCAGTTTTTCCAGCAGTACCCTAGGAAAGGTTCTGGATAGCTGTTTGACATTCAGTCTCTGCACAGTTCAGCAGAGAGATCTCGGTCAGAAATTTAGGGACCAGTGTGAATTCCCTGTCTCCTGCTCCATGAGGTGCTGCTGTCTTCTCCAGAGGTGAAAAAAATCCCACTGTCCAAACTGTTGCCATTCTTGTCAGAAGGATGCTTTTGTTCTCAGAGACATGCTTTATTTTTCCCAGTGTTATACATAATTGCTCCAAGACAAGAGATACTGTAGCAGGTTATTGCATTATTTAGGTGGTATGCGAGATTGTGTTATAATTTCAAGGGGAAAGAAGTCTAACACCCATCAGGAGTTATTCAATCAGATTAAATATATCCACTGGTTTTAAATTAGGCAGTAGACTGCTTTCACCACTGCATGAAATAAATCTGCACAGATTGTGTTGGCTTTTTAAACCCCCTTTTCTTTACCCAGCCTGGCTTAGACAATTTCACTCAAATATTTTCTTTCACACGTTGCTGGCAAAAGCATCAAAACTCTCTCTGGGTTTATATTACAGCTGACAAATCACAGTAATTCATGATCAGAGCTACTGTAGTTATTCAGAGCAACTAGTGCAGCCACAGGGGCTGAGAGTGACTGACAGCACTGCAGAAATTGCCTGCTAGAATTTCTTAGAGCTGCCAAGTAATTTGGGTTAACAGCTCTTTTTCTTGAAGAGGAACCTTGTGAGGAGTGTTGGCCTCGTGGTACCTGGTCTCTAGATCTGTTTCAGCAATCAGAGGAGCAGGATGACCAGGATTAAATCGGCCACTGAGGTCTGTGAGGTTAAAAAAGCTGTTATTGTCCGTGGAAAAAAACACAACCCAAAGACAATTTAACAGGTCTCCAAGCATCCCTGGTTAATAGAAGAGTTTATTACCGGACAATAGGATAGTATCTCCAGTTTTCATCAGCCATCTGCAACATTTGACTAATAGGGATGAGTGGTGGCAGGTCCCTGTGTGAGGAGAATCCTCACTCCTCACCAGAACATGCAGGCTTTTCTGCCACGGTCATTTCACAGCGTACAAAATGACACGTTTTTTAAATAATAGTTTAAATTCCGTGACACACTAGTGCTGAAGAAACATGAATAATCTGCCTATAAGGAAAAGTGAAACTCTCATCATAATTTCAAGTCATAAACACCATTTCTGTGCAGAAGTTTCAGGGCCGCTCTTTTTAACCTTAGCCAGCTTTCAAAATTACTGGAGGGCAACCAATCACAGCCTGGATTTGTCGTTTGATTTTACCTTCTCTTTTTAAAGGTTCCTTTATTTGTCTAAAGTGGTATAGAAAATAGTTTAATGTTGCTGTATTTTGATCCTTCACATTTTAAAACCTTAGCTTTCAACTGGCAGCTTCTGGCTTCTCCAGCAAGTGTTTCCAATACCTTTACAAACCAGTGTATTGTCTGACAGTCTGCATCTTCAGAGCCTACCTCTTTTCAAGGGAACAGAGCTGAGACTTTTATTCCAGGAAGTTTGATGCATAACACAAGGATCTTTTGTGGGCATTTTGCTCTTTTTCTTCCTAGTATTCCTTACTCTAAAATAGAAGTAACTTTAGAGAAAAAAAAAAAAGAAAAAGGTACAAGACTGTTCTTTGTGCATTCAGCTTGGTAACTGTCATGATTTTATGAGGAGTCTCATGATACCTGGTATTTTTCTTAAAACCCTAGACCTTGGAGTCATATGTATATAACAGAGTTCCAGCATTAATTAATAGAAGGTTTCCAGCCTGCATGGATGTGGCAAAACCCTGTACATAGTAAACCCAGAGAGTAGATGAAAGAGCCCTTAAACTGCTTGTCAAAAAGCTCATGTTTAAGGAGGTAAAATCCTAATTTGTGGAGGGACAGGGAGGTGTGACAGCAGGAAAAATGGGAATCCTTTGCCCAATATTGAGCTGTGATGCCCCTGCCACTGCAGCACATCCTCTGAAACTCAGCCCTCAGCTTTTATTGTATTTGGCTAATTGGAATAGGAGGCCATCCAAACCTACAATAGGAAATGAGATATGGGGAAAACCCACACCCAGAAGACAGGACTAGAAGCAGATTTGTTGAATCCAAGTCCATCTTTTCCAGACAGATTTTCAAAGGTTCAGGCATTCTAATTCTATTATAAAATTTCAAATTCTAAAGTGAAAACAAGCGGAAACAAAATACTGTTCCTTACTCAGCTGACAAACTAAGAAAGGAATTGGAGAGATGCTAACAGCCTGCAGGTCAGCATTCAGGTTTGGCATAGCTGAGACTTTGCAGATAAAGGACCAAAAACATATTTCACGCTGCTTCAAGTGACTGAGAAACTGTCTTTAAAGACACTTGCTGCCAATCTCTTCTCCCACAGTTGGGGTTTTCATGACAAGGATTCTTTTGGTCAATACAGAAGACTCCGTAAAGCTACCATGGGAAGCATGAAGTAATCCAGACCACAGAACAAGCCTTGCTCAGCTCAGTATTTTCTCCTGTGTCGTAACAAACATTTGATAACAGTGCAAACCTGCATAAGCAAGTCAGCCCATGGCAAAAAGAGCAATGCACTGCAGTTGGGTGGTTTCTGTGGTGCAATCCCGTGTAACACTGCTTCCCCTCTGGCAGTCCTTGCTTGAATCTAAGACACGTTGTAAGTAAAACAAGTTTGTGAGGCTCAGACAAGAGACCACTTTGTAAAGTAACTTGTGTGTGCATGACTTAAAAGAGCAAGAAAGTACTCTTAGGACACGTTATTACAGGAGCTGGCAGCAGGTAAAGGCTCCTTTCCTGTTTTAGCTAGTTTATTAATAATATGATTGCAGCACCTTAGATGTCAGCTGTGAACTAGGACTCTGCCAGATCTAGAGGTGCTCCTCATCCTAAAAAGCCTGTGTGTGGAGGGGCTTTCCTGAGCTGTGCAGATAAAGCAGCTTGTTCTCCAAGTCTGGCACCTGGTCAGAGACCAGTGGAGATCCTAATGTCTGTTCCTCCAGAAGCACATTTGTGAACAGTCACTCTGTCAAACAGGGCTAGAAGGCACCTGAACGTGGTTGCAGCTGCATACAGCCAGAGCACAGCATCCAAAACCTTGCAAGGTCCAAGTCTATTATCTGCAAACTGCTGGAAGAAAAATCTTCATTTATTTTTTCTGCAGTCACTTCAGGATTTTGCGAGTCCGGCACAGGTTTGTACCAGACATAAGGCATCTGCTGTAGCAACTTCTCAGTCCTTTGCAGCTCTCAGTGTGGTCTGCCAGAGCACTCACTGTCGAGCTGTGACCATGGTTAAGCCATATGGAGCAGCTTTGCAGTACAAATGGAGTCTCTGAACTGCCTCACACCTCACCTGTCCTCAGCAGCTCAGGCAGATCCTCATCCTGCACGGGTGTCTGCCACTGCACGAGGCATGGCATGAAGCTGTTGCCTTTGGAGGAGCTTGACCTACTTTGGAACAGGGGTGGCAGAGTTTGCATTCTCCCTCCCCACTTTTACTAGCCGCAGTTTATGTAGGGCCTCCAACACCACTCATTAGAGGGGTGGCAGCAACTCAGCTAGAGTGTGCTTCACTGAGATCAAAGCATCATGCAAAAATCCCATATTCAGTGTATTTATTAGAGATCAAATAACATCCATAAAGCATATGCTTTTTTTTTTAACTCTTGCTCCTAAATGGAGCAGCTGTTTATCTCCTAAAATTATGGAGACCTGCCTTGCAGCTACAGAGAGCTGAAGAATAAAGAACATTGGTATTTCACAGTTCTTCCTTTTCCTGACTTACTTTCCCATCCTTCTCAGCCCCAGCAAGCAGCAAACAAAAGAAACCCAAAGACTCTGTACCTGTCACTACTTCTGTCTACTCATAGCAACCAGCCAACTTGTGCTTATGAAAATCTCTCCCATGAAATATAATAATCACCTGCTCTGAAAAAAACAAACTCCAAACACTTTAGCACTATCATTTCAAAATAAGAGTTTTCTGGCCAGAAGAACTTTGCTCAAGAAACCCACCCAAATTTCCCAAGCATCCTACTGGGAGAACACTCGTGGGCTGTTTATAACCTTACAGCTGCCATAACTGAGTGGCCTTTATTCCAGACTTGCTCCATGGACATCAGCTATTATCCCTCATGGGCTCATCAGACTGATTAAGATAAGAGACTTTATTTCCTGGAATGTTTGTTGTGATACCTTCAGGCAGTAATTTGGGGTCCAGACAGGCTGGGAGGGCTCTCTGAAAGGCTTTGCTCCCTGCAAGGCTCTGCTCAGCATATTAAGCAGTCACTGGTGGAGGTTTATGGCAGGATTTTCCAGAGAGGAAAGAATTTGATATGGGAAAATTAAGAAGGGGAAGGATAATTTGGTAAATATTTTATACAGGCACCCACTGGGAAGAAAGAATAGTTATGCAGCTAAAATACTGGCTTTGCACACTGCACTTGGCCTTCGGCTTTTCCAGAGGCTTTCTGCAGAACCTCTGACAAAAATCGTGTGGAGATAATTGTTTTTGAAGCTCTTTAGGCAAGAAAAAGTAATAAAAAAATTGCTTCGGAGTTCTGTCTGGCATTTGTACCTCAGTTTCCTGTTCCTAAAAATGAAAGTAATCCTTTTATTTCTACTCCATCCTTGTTGGTGTGAGGGTGCGAAGCGCTGCTGAGGACAAGCTGCCCTCTGCAATGAGGGCTGAGCTTCAGATCAGGCCTGACCACTCTGCTGGCCCTTGTTCATATCTGGAAAGGCCATGCCAGTCTTGGAAGGCACCAGCCAGAGGATGTCTGTGGAAGGACCAGACTGGTGGCATTTAACCTCTGCCGGGTGCAGGTCTGAGGTGGAGAAAAGCACAACCAGCAGCCCTGACTGGTGTTGGTGATGCTTTGCACCATAAGGACTCCACATTTTCCATGTCACTGCAGGTCTGTACTCAGGGAAAGGAGCAACTCAACAGGTTTGGGAGGAGTTTGTGCGTACATTTCTTTTTCCTTAATTCCACTCGGTCTGAAATCACTTGACAGTATTCTTTGATGGGTAGGAGGGAGTAGGTGAAACGTGAGAAAGATCTTTACTAAAATACTTCAAGTTTCTCATTTTAGCATATCAATAAATTGAGACATTTGACGTAAATTCTGTAGCAATTCTCCCCAAAGACTTTAGCAATTGGATCCCTTTCCTTTTTTTTGTTAAAGCACTGTATGCTTTAATTAATAGTTTTTATATTTTAGAATAGCCAAAGGCAGGCTTCTTTAACCAGAAAAATGTATATATTGACACACCTTTAAGGCAGTAAGCTTTTCTGCATATTAATATTGAAAAGAACACACACACACAAATCTTCTGATAGAATAAGTGTATTGAAAGTTTTAGATCACTTGGGACAAGTTCTGCCTGGAGCAAAGCTGCAAAGTTAATGCTCTGTATTAACTCCAGCAATCAACCCCCAAAATGGCTGCATCCCTCAAGGCCAGTCATTCCATTTGATCAGGTTGCAAAGCAAATTAGCATTCTCTTTGCCCTGGCTATGATGTTTCCTATTCTTTTCATGAATTATTTATTGGTAACCCCTGTCCAGGATATGCTTGTTTTACCATCTACCTTTGCAGTGATGTTTGCCCCAGTAAAAGGGATCCCCTGGGGTTTTGTTGCTAACTGGAAGCTGTGCTAGATGCTGCTCTCTGTCTTGTACTGAAAAGCTTGGTGCTAGAAGGACTTCACCCCATGACTCCTTTTCCATTCATCTTCCTTCAAATTCTGGCCCCTTTATTTGGACAAAACTCCTTTTTACAGAAATGCCCACAGAGTTCAGGGGAAGCCTTTGCAAGGAAGTGATAGTCAAATGTTGCAGAGGGGACTTGCACTAGCTGGTCATCATGGATGTTGTCTTACAAAAAGCTTGTGAGTGAAGGAAGAAGTCCCAGCTTGGGTGTTTAGCATGTCCTCTGAGCTGTTGCATGGATATTCCAGGGCAAAGGTGTTCCCAAGCACACCCTGAAGGATGGTTCTCCTTCACTGGCAGAGCTGGCTGGGGTTCAGCAGAACAGCTTCCTTTTGTTTTTTTTTAAATTGGTTTTGAAGGTAGATGTAAAAACCAGAACACAAAATTGAGGTTGGGATGATGCTTTTGTCCTCTTCCTCTCCCTTGACTCTCCACAGGGTTGAAAAGGTTCTTGAAAGACAATGTTCTTTGACTTCTCTTTGTTCACTTCCTTTTCTACAAAACCTTGTTATCAGTAAAACTCTTCCTGATTTTCAGGAAAATTCTCCTATAAAGTATGGAGGACTCAGTAATTTTGGCTAAAATCTGGCTCATCTTTCCCACAGGTTCCTGAGCTGAATTACTCAGTATCAGGACAGTATTTTATTTTTTTTATTATTATTATTACTTATTTTTTTCTCTCATATTTATTGACAAATACATGGGGAATCAATTCTAATGAGCTCTACTGCCCTACTGTACAGACCTGCTGCACCATGTGTATTAAGCAGAAAACTGAACTTCAGACAGGTACCCAAAATGAACACGAATTTCATCAGCTTATTTTGTCTAACATCTATACCTACACTGATTTTCATGAGTTATTGCTTATTTTCATCTGTGCAATCAAGACTAAAATCAAATGTATGTCTTCTGATGTCCACAGAACAGTGACAAGAGAACTGGTCTCATTAGCACTCAAGGGAGATGCTGGTATAGCCTGGGAAGAGAATGTGCAGCTTCTGACTTCTTAAAATTTAATGACACAGTTTATAGGGCTTTGATCCTCTAAGTTAGCTTTACTTACAAGCATGCTCATGAAAGTCAATGGGGCCTATTTAGAATATAGGAAGTTAAACAGAGGAGCCAGTCTGTGCAAGATCTATAGCAGTGAAACCAATATTGCCTTGTACAAATGCTACAACATTTTCTAAAAATTAAAAAATGAACAGATTGTTCCCCTCTCACTAAATATTGAAGGCAACTGGATTCTTTGTGGCTGTTACAAGCAACCCTCATGGGCTGGGGGGAGTTTTCAGTGATGGAGTTGAATACATATAATTTTTACTTTGAGCTACTCCATTCATCTCTCCTGGTGGCTACATTTCTCTTTAAAATTCTTGAGGATGGTTCAATAATCCTATAGAATTGCTATAGCTGTCAATGAAATGCCTCTGGCCATTTTCATAGGTTTTAAGCATAGCTTAACAGCAATTTATTTTAGGGAAAACAATGCAGGAATGGAAGAAATACTCCTTGCCAGCAGTAGTTATGCTACAGGCAGCTTTTTGTTGTGCGTGAATGTCCTTTACCTGCTGTGGAAGAGAAGCCGCTTGGTTCCAAAGCAGCTAACAAGTTCCTCAGTCCTGCAACCCTTGATGTATGAGGGACTAGATTTCCATAGCATCTATTCTATTCTATTCTATTCTATTCTATTCTTATTCCTATGCCCATCTCCAAAGCATATGAGAGTCTTTGCTCATAAAAACAGCTAATTCATTGAATTGTCTATGCTGGCAGATGACTGATATAGAAAAAATAAATTTTGTTCAGAATATTCTAGGTTTGGTAAAGTTACAAGTTTCTGCAGACGAGGTCTTGTCAGCAAAAAGCATTTGGTTACGTTAGTGATTTCAATCCTTCAGGTTTCTGAACACCAAGCCTTGATTCTTCCCACAAATGACATACCAAGTACACCATTCAGAAGGGGCTGCACAGAAAGGTAAGACCACTGTGGTTCTAAGTCAGTTTTATTTTCTTCGTTCCTGAGGAGGAATATTTTCTTGGTGTCTGACAAGATAAAAAAAATGAATAATTGTCTGACGGCTAGGTAGTTCTTCAGATTTTGTGCTCAATTACTAACTCCAAGTTAATGATAAATATATCAGCTCTACTTTTTTTGTGTGTCTACTTGTCTGTGCCCCTGCTTGTTATACACCTGTCCTTGCTTGCCCTTGTGTCTGCTGACAAGACTGTGCTCAGCAGAAGTACAGGGCCAAGCCTTCCACACATGTGAGTGTGAAAGGGTACATGGCTTTTTCTCAGTGCACCTGCAGAAAAAGAAAGAGGTTTTTCTTGATCTAGGCAAGGCAGGTGGCTGACCACACTTAGATGAAAAAAAAATTATTCTACTCTTTTGCTCGAAACTTGGCATGGAGCTACAAAGTTAGTTTTAAATACAGGACACTTCAGTGGGTTGGGCTGGAGCTTTCGAAGTTGGTGGAGACATGGATACAGCCAGGAGAGATCTGCCAAGGCAACAGAAAGCTGATAATTATTTTTTGAGAGCAGATATGTGCCATCAGCAGCACTCACATACTGCTCCCTGGTGCTCTTTCAGTTGTTTCCTTCTGCTGGAAATTTTCCTTGGAGCCGTCCTCCAGATGATGGATCTGTACGAGTCCAGAACAGCTGCTGCATCCCTTGTTGAATACAAGATTTGAAATTGTGTCCTGTTACGCCCTGGAGAAGTGTCAGGCACCAGCTAAACAAACTGCCTTTCTCTGTGGGCTGTGTTGGCAACTGCTGAGGTCATTGTACAGGGATGTCTCCATGGGAAAGTGAGAGCTCCACGAGCAGCTCACCTTTCCCTTGCCAAGTGAGTCAAGAGTAGTTCATCTTCCTAAGTCCCAAACATCGCATCTCGCTACCCCTGCGAAATCATGGAGAAGTGTGACATCTGAGTTGTGGCACTCACACAGCTTAAAGCTCCAGGGCACTGCTCTGACAATAGGATTCCAAAGTATAGTGAGCAGTAAATCACAAGTATTTCCTCACAAAATATTTTGCAAAGAAAAAAAAGAAGCGATTTTTATTTTTTCCATTCTTTTGGAAGAAGCTTTCCAGTTACTTAAAAACAAACAAACCCCAAAGCAGAAAGCATCCAGCTTCTGGCTATTTTGAGTGTTTTCAAATTATTCTTTCAGTTTGGGAATTAATTTTTGATGTTGCTGAAAACCAAACTGTTTAGTTATTTGCTTTTTTTAATAGTTTCAGCAAAACACATTGAAAAGATTTGGCTTCAGCTCAGTGTGGGTTGGGAACATTTTAAAATTCTCAAATATTTTGCAGGAAGAGAAATCCCTTTCTACCCAGCTTAGCCTGTCACAGTAATGCTCATTTTGTTGCCTCTTTTACCTCCTTCTTCCCTCTGATATTTGCACTGATTTTAAGTATCTCTGGACAGGGTCTTTACTGTCCTTTACAATTGTTCAGCACTCTCTATTACTTTCATGTAGATGAGAAGTAATTATAATGGATTTGAAAATGTATATTTAAGTCTAAATGCTATTTAAGATTCCCCATTCAATTTCATAGAATAATTAACAGGCAGATCTATAGAGAGCTCTAATTTCCAGTCTTTTCCGAGGTTAATTCCTTCAGGGTTCAGTCACAGTGCTAAGTGTATTTTCTAGAAGCTTCTAGAAACATTTTTCTTGGTCATCCCTCAGGACGTAAGATTACATTGGCCTTGATTCTTTGGATTGTTGAAGTTAAATTTAATAACCCTTGGAAAAACTTGGCTTAAAATGTTCAGCAATTCCATTTAGACATCCAGATTTTATTCAAGCCTAGAAATACAAGTTTTTCTCCTGAAGGAAAATGGAGTTTTTAGCAGGACTTCCTGACTGCTGCTGCTGGGGATGTTATGGGGACAATCACCACTGTGGCTGTTCTTTGATGCCTCTCCTGGCCCGTGCTGAAAAGTAGGAAGTGCCTCAGAGCATAATTAATATTAGTAAAATGATACCAGTATTGTAACACGTTTGATATTTCAACTATACCAGATAATATAATCTTCCAGAGTATTTAATTGCCTTTGCATTACTTACAGAGCTGGTTGTATCAGCACCAGTTACAGCAGGCTGAAGCTTCGTGTGGCACACAAACACGGTGAGGATACTCTAGCTGTCCAAAACCATGAGCCCCTGAGCTGTGGAACTGGGAGCAAGCTCCATCTGCGTCAACTTGCTCATCATAATTTACTAGATAAATGCAATTAAAAAATTCTACAGTTGAAAAAAATAATAGAATATTACCTATTCATCCCTAGTAGCTCTTGGACCTGTTACCAAATTTCAACCCATTTGTCAGGGCATTCAAAGATATTAAGTGCTTATAAGTCATAGGAAAATAGGTGCCTGGGTTCAGGAAAATGATTAAGGAAAATGATTTTGTCAGTACTCCTGCTAAACCTGCTGCATGAGCTCATCCCCTGTGAGACATCAATAAATTGAGTCAGTCGGTCCTAAGCTGTGTGTCCAAGGGCTATCCTGGTTCTGCTGCTCACGGGACTCTACTTCTGAAAGTGATTCATCTCATTCATGCACTCCTACACACACAGACACTTTCCCTGCTCTTGCCACAAACACTGCTTTGCAGGATGATTTTCTGCAGCTGCCTAGATACCCTCATGAGCTCTTCCTTTCAGTGTCCTCTTTATCTATGGGTAACAGGCATCACCTCTTCATGCCATCCTCCCCTGCCCTGATCTTATGCTGCCCAGCTCTTCTTAGATCCCAATTCTCTTCATTAAATAGTGACTCTAAGGAGATGATTGTCTGTGCATATGCTTTCTTTTTGCGGTCACCTTTAAGTTTTTCCAACATATGTCCCTAAAATACTGTAACCATTTCTTAAATGCTATCTTGACATTATGTATATACTATTGATTGATCCATCTTTAGTTCCACTTAGGGCCCAGTTCTGCAATTTTGTGCATGTAATTTTTTTCTGAAGGCCTTTGGGATATCTCTCCTTAGGGTCTGTTGATTTGGAAATCACCTTCTTACCAACAGCAAGATACAAGTGAAAAATTGTGTCAGACCTCTACTTTTGCTTGGATGATTTAGAGAACATTCCTTCTACCAGTTCACTCTTTTTCCACACTCTATCCTCCAGAGAATTGGAGAAGAGGGCAAAGGTGCAAGATGGTTCATGGCTGAATCTTCCCAAAGTGCAGAACTGTGGGTAAATCTGTTAGGGACACAGGGGTTAGTCTGTTATAAGCATCTCTGGTTTATTTTTTCTTAGAACTTGGGAATGTTTCCTCTTATTTTGTTTCCTCTCGTTTTTATCCTGCAGTTTGAGGTAAAATCATTCTGAAGTCTCCCATGCCCTCCTTGTCATCCTTGCTTACTGTCATCTCAGCTCTTCTGAACCTTTCATTACTCAGAAACCCACTTCCACCTTCTCTGGTATCTCTCACCTCTTTTGCACAAGTCTGTGACCTTCTGCCCCCCTGGCTTTGATTCCTCCCCAGGCTTCGACTATGTCTGATGTTGAAATCTGCTCTGTGTGCAGATGCTGTGAGTTCCCCTTTCCAGGTTGTCATGGTTCTTGTGGTGTTGTAAGAAAACAACTGATCCTGTTCCTACTGCAAATCACTGTGGGGCCATTTAGGGCAACTCATCCTCCTTATCTGAGATCAAATCAAGTCTAGAACTAAAAAAACCTGGGCCACAAACTCTGGGGTCTCTGGACCTGTCTGTATTGTATGACATAATGAGAAAGCATCAGGCTGTTGCACATTTTTTATTCCAGCACTGCTGTCTCCAGTGCACACAGTCTTAGTCATACTCAACAACTCAACACCCTGTAGGAAGATCTTCAGTAAGAGCCATTAATATGCCACATGAAGAGACCAGGAAAAAGTGAGATGCCTGAATGGTATCTCCTGAATAACCATCAATTTTTAGGCTATATGACCAAACCAGGCCCTCCTAGGAAGGTTACAGCTCCTTGTGCTGCTCAAGAAGGCAAAAGACTGCATAAGGTGCCTTTTTGGACATTGAAGAAAATCTTATTTTGACTCCAAAAGAAGGGAGCAGATTAAGCTTATATATAAAAGTTTGTGTGTCTGAAGCGAGACACACAAATAGAAGGAAGCTGGGGACTTTTTTCTAATGCTTTTTGTTGGATGGGAAGTGCTCTCTAGAATTTCCAGAAAGGGACTCTCAAGAGAATCTGAGGTTGTAACATGCTGAGAAACTGAGTACAAATACATGTTTCTTCTTGTAACCTTTCTCCAAGGACAGCCTGTCTGCTTTTCCATGAACCTGATTTCTTTTCTGCGCCCTCTGCTCTGGGATCTTCAGTGCTGCTCACCTTCCCATGCAGCTGGTTCTGTCCATGTTCTCAGGAGCTCTGGGCGGATGGGTCTTCATTATCTCCTGCCAAACTAGTGATTTACTTGCAGTGGTGTTCCCATTGCAACATCACACTGCAATTCCCCATAGCAGTGTCTCCAAAGAGCTGTAAAATTAAAATACAAATGTTTAAAGGGTGGCTGTGCATCCGAAGGCGCAGTGCTGGGCTGGGTTTGGCAGACTTGCAGGTAGCAAGCTTGGGTGGGTGCGGATTTCTGCCTGAATAATTAATCCATCCCTAGAAGCGTTATTTGAGGCTTGGGTGTCAGAGCAGATTTTGTTGAATTTTAATATTTCCTGTAACTTACACATCTCGTCCTTGCCCAGTTATGGTTTCCTCTGTTCTCTGGAACGATACCACCTTCCACTCTCTGGCAAGTTGTGGCTCTGTGAACATGTTAAATCTCTCATCCCATTCCAGAGTATTTTCAGCCCTCCAGCAAAGTGTTTTTAATCTTGTCACCCCATGTGGTTTGATCTTCCAGCATCCAGCAAAGGTGAATAAATTCGCCTTGAAACAGCTCCTTATTAAGGGAAACAGGCAAATGACACACCCAGTGGAACAAAGCAATGAGCAACTCACACATTATGGGTACATTTAAAGTGGTCTCAAGACTCCAGAGTCTAAACCATTTCCACCCCAATAACCCATCCTGGATCTAAAAGTTATCAAAGGAAAGTGAGAATGGTAAGGGAAGAGTAGGCCTGGATAAACAAGGCAGCCCAAGAGGCCGCCCTGCAGTTGCGACATTGTGTGATGAGTTAAGAAAGAAAGAAAGTAAAGCAAAGTGTGTAGGAAGCACATTTCTTGTGGTATTCAGGTGACACTGTGGTGTTTGGAAAAGCGTGTGGAGGCTGCATGTAACTTCATGTGCAATTATGAGGGACGTGGCTGTTTACCACAAGTATGAATGCAGTTGCAATTAGGAGGGTGAAAGTAAGGGCCTGAAGTCTCCAAGTGCAAAAATGCCATTTATACTGCTGTTTAGGAAAAGAAAAAGGGACATTAGGCTGCAGTGGTTCCTGTTTCTTGGCAGGAATGGTAGAATTTTGTCACAGCACAAATTTGTGGATTCCCTTAAGGCGTTATTGCTCATGCTCAAACAGCCACGAGGTGATCCCGGCTTCTTTGGCAAAGCGACCGCTTTCTATAGACTCTGCTCTGTAAAAATAAACTGTATGGAGTAGTTCTTCCCCTCTGGATTTTTCTCACTTAGGAAACACCCATGCCCAAATCCTCATCTGGTGTAAATCTGAAAAGATCCTCTTACTTCAGAAGTGCAATGCCAAGTTCCTCCATCAGAGAATGTGACCTGTTATTTTGGCTGAGCCTATAAATCACCAATTCCATGTTTTTGGACCAATTGTTAGGTAGCTAATCCTCCAATTTGCACATATGGACGGCCTGAGCACTCCCATGTGAGTTTCTGCCTGAGCAAAAGTGTAGCCAACACAAAGTGAGTGGGCAAACATCTAGGTGTGTAATCCAAAGCATGCAAACGTGGAGGCTGAGTTTAGCTTTTCCCCAAACGCAGCCCTTTAAATCCTTGCAATCTCCTCACACACAAAACCCACACACAGAGTCCCTCAAAACCCATACTCACAAAAACAGCTGTAAGAGAAGAAAAGACAATGAGGCACATTGTGGAGGCACAGTCAGTCACAGCTCCCCCTCCTCTCCCCACCTCGAGCCAGCACATGCTGGGAGTCAGTCAGCTCTTAGGGATGCACAGGGAAAACATACACCCACAGGCACTACACGAATAATTCCACTCCCTCAAATCCTATGGATTTCGGTAATTTTGTGGGACTTCCTTTCCACTGGCTTTCCCACTCCAAAACAGTATTTCAGACTGAAGATTTAAGAGAAAAAGAAAATTCATTTTTCTGGGTACTTTTTTTAACCTTGTTGCATTCTCCCAGGGAGAGAAAAGTCATTTTTACAGCTAGAGACTAAGATTAAGCCTAACAACTGCCAAAAGTGGAGCCTAAATGGAAGACGAATTGCAGACACCCACTGGTGAGGTCCGTGGAGGCTCTGCTGTACCCAGCCCTGAAGAAGTAAAAGAAGGTTCCCAACCAGGGGCTTAAAAATCTAAACCACTAAGTTCTTCATTAAGAAAAAGTAATACAGGGGTTTTACTTTAATTGTTTGACTCATTCCTGAGAATAACTGTCCAAACTACTTAGAATAATTGAAATTCTCAGGTAGCTTGCTAGAACTCAGTGTGTCCAGCAAAGACACTCCTGGCTGACTTCATCTGCAAGTGCCTCCCCTGAACACAGTGAGCCAACCAGTGTGGAGAGGCTTACCCGTCTCACCACCTGTGTAGTCACAGTATTTTATCTAAAGATGCAATGATGCAAAGAATCAAGGCAATGGCGCCTCCCAAAGCTGCCTGTGTCACAGATTCCCCAGAGCCCTACTCATGGAAGGACCTGTGGACAGTCATTCCTTGTTCCCCCCATGAAGCACAGCTCAGCTGGGGTATCTGGAAAACACAGACCTGCACAGCAGTGCTCTGCACCTAAGTACATTGCACAGGCACTTAATTAGTTCTGTTATTCTTGAGGATTTATGAGTCTCCATCTTCACTAATTTGCCTCAATACAACATCAGACGGTGTTTGAGCACGTCCAGGAAGTATTAACACAGGCCTAAGTGCTTCTAAAAATATGATGCTTGTCAGAGAGGGTTAAATTTAAAATAAATTTGGGCTTGGCTTCTTTTTTTTTTGATTTTGTTTTTGCCAGAAGCAGTACCCTTGAAGAGTCCAGTAACCTATCTGTGTCTCCAGAAAATTACAGGTGTTTAAGTGGGCTTTGCTAAAGGCAGACCATGAGATAATAGATGTTTTCTACCCCTCCAGGTTCTTCTGCTGCCATTGTGACTCTTTCTACCCCATCCATGGGGTCTGCTGGCAGATCTGCTTTGCAGGAGTGGGTCCCTCCAGTCTGTCAGGCTGGTTCAGGTGCTGTGGCAAGGTTGGTGATTATGTGCTGATTTGCTGGGGCTAACTGTGCAGCTGCAGCTCAGAACCATCCTTTCCATACACTCACCATCACCACAAATCCCATTTTGACCCGTTCTAAAGTGCAGTGGGTTCTTATCTCCCTTGCTTTGGTGGTTTCTTATATACCATGATTTAACTCACAGCTAGTCTGCTGTTTCTGGGCAAATCTGCTGCAAATGCAATCAATGGAAAAGAAATGTGCTTTGGAATTTTAAAATCTTGTCTGCCAAAATAAAAAAGGTGACAAGATCACATTCTTAGATAAGTTACCCTCAAGTCTTATACTCTCTTTTCTATCTGCCTGAAATATCTTTTGCCAATGTGGTCTCTCCCTTTTAAAAGATCTAAAGGCACAATACACCAGTTAGGGGAAACTTTATCTGTTTTACTCTTCCTCCCCATTTTCCCCCCTCCCCTCCAACATTTTTAAATGTATTCTTAAATACATATTGAATTTAACCTTTAAAACTGTGTCCTAATGTCAAGATAGAGCAAGGATGTAAATCAAAACCTGTCAGGTCAGCAGAGACTCCCAATCTTTGCCTCAATGAGCCCTGCTCATCCATAACATCTCCTTGTCCTGCACTGCCCTGGCGAGAAGAGGATTGAGCAGAGTGAAGACTGGGGCAAGTTACAGGGAAAGAAAAATGGCTGTAGGTAGTGTTGAGGTAAGGAAAACTTCCTCCTAGGACACCTCAAACCTCTGCTTATCAGAAGTATTAATAACCTGCAAAAAGAGAAGGGATGGGCAAAGCAAAACAAAAGGACTTGCCTGAATTCCCAGTCAGGTTTTGCACACACCAGTGACGATGATTCACTGTCTGGTTTTCACTTTGTTCCCTTCCTTCAGCTCTTGGCAGTTTTCTAACTCTGGTAAAGCTCTGCCTGTCCTTTGCCTTTACCTGACCTTTTTCTGCCCCCCCGCTCCGGTTACTTTATTAGCTATGACCCAAACTCCAGAAAATTTGACCGACACTTTCTCTCTGTATATTTAATTTAATTTCATTGACTTACGATAGAAATTATCTGAGCGCTTTAAAAGCATAAATGAGAAAAAAATGATTACAATTTTATTGGATCTCTCCTCACCATTAATAGGGTATTAACACTGGAAAGCTGATCAAAAATATCCTCTTGGAAAGAGATATGTGATAAAATGAAGCCAGTATCCTTTATTCCTTTCCTGGTTTTCCACACTTCTTTTCCAATTAAAGCTATCATCAAATATGTCTACTAAACTGTAGCAGATGCTACTTGAGCAAACCATTCCTGAAACCCCATCACCCCTCTTGCAACCCCAGGAATACAGCACCAGTGTGATGTGGTACAGTTGGCCCAGCACTGGCACCAGGGCTTTGATCTGCTCCTGTTAACTGATGAGGACGAAAATGAGAGTCTGATAACCCTGACAGGGAAAAGAAGAGGCAGGATAAGACCTACACACGTTTCTTAGACCATTTTTTACCCTTTATGACTCTAAACTGAACTGCAAGGCAGACAGGGAGAGGACAGGGTGGCTGCTGCATCTGCCACCACCAACAAAGGACAGAGGAGATTGTCCCTGGAGAAATCACTTTTGTACTGTCAAAGACCTGCAGCAAACTTCCTGATAAGTGACATTTTTCCTGTAATGATTTAGCTTTAGTCAGAAAGAAAATATTACCTTGTGTGTTGCTACAAGGTGGGAGGGGAGCTGCTCCTCTTGTCCCACTCGCTGGGAATTTCTTTTATTTTTAAATTTTGATCAGCAGCATCTTCTTTATAAAAGTCTACATGCTCTTCACTGGAATTCACTAACTTGATTCCCAAAATTTCAAGCTGAATATTTGAACCATCTTGTTACAAATACGGTGCTGGGAGGGTTCTCGTGGATATCTGAATATTGTACAGTGGTGAGTGACCCTGCCTGTCATGCAGGAGACTGGGATTCAATTCCCTGACGGGGAGGCAGTGGTGCTGTTTAGGAGTTGGACTTGATGGTCCTTGTAGGTCCCTTTCAACTCAGGATATTCTGTGTGATTCTGTGTGATTGCCACAGCTTCGTCCACCAGAGTGCCTGTGGCAGGTCCTGTGAGCCCCTTTTGCGCTGTTCAGGTCCAGGTAACCTCTTCTGACTGTTCCTCCTGCACCCACTGTGAGGTGTTTCCTCTTGTCACCCCCTGACACAGAAAACAGCCCTGACTCACAGAGAGCAATGCTCAGTCTCAAAGGAATGGTTTTAATAAAACTTTTTAAAAGAAGGAATAAAACTGCATTTTCTTCTTGTCTCAGCCTCTGTTTCCTTCAGCTCTCAGCAGGCAATGGCTTGGGACGTATTGCACTTTAGTAATTTCATTTAGGGCCTCCTTACTTTTATTTTATGCATGGCCTAATGCAAGTGTCTCCCAGTTTTAAAGAAGGAAAATTAATTTGTTTCCTCTTGATAGCGAAGTACCATCAAGTTGAGTTCTAGATGATATTCACCTTGGCAATGGCCTAGACCTACAGTCCTGCAGGTTTCTTTGGGATTAAGCCCTGGTGAATAATTTATTTTTCAGTTTGACTGCTGGGTATCAGGCGGAAATTCAGTTTAATTCAAACTCGATCTCCTTCCTTCCCTGTACACATGTGTATATGTTTTTCCTACGCTTAACCAGGCTGCACAATGGGTAGTTTTGCTGCTATGGTGGGTGGCTGGGGCAGTTGCTGGGAGGTGGAAGGTCTGTGCGTGGCTG
Source organism: Pitta sordida (assembly GCA_013390025.1). Classification (NCBI taxonomy): domain Eukaryota; kingdom Metazoa; phylum Chordata; class Aves; order Passeriformes; family Pittidae; genus Pitta; species Pitta sordida. The sequence continues at coordinate 85,079 of WEKX01008672.1, read as the reverse complement.
AGGGAAGTGCCCACGTGAAGGCGACAGGAAAGTTCTTCGAGTTCTGTGCAAAGAGGAATCAGGAGTCTCAGAGCCCACCAAAATGTTTCACTTCCCCTGCAAATGGGAACTGTGAGGCCATTACTGGCAGTGACCTGTTCTGTCATTGGGAACTCAACATGGTATTTGACCCTGCTTTGAAACGTGGGGAAGGATCTATCTGACTCTGTACATGTTCTGTTTTGTACTAGAGCTCTAGTATTCATTGAGTAAACATTGCTAAAGGAAGTTTGTTCCCATCACTAGTGCGGCCTGAAGAGGCTCCTGGAGCACTCCATGAGCACCAACTTGCTGCTGCTCTTGAAGGAGACGCTGCTGAAAATTGTAGCCTTGCATCCTTCATGGTCAGTTTACTCCTCTGCAGTGATGTGTAGTGGTTACATATGCTACACTCTTCCATTAGTGGATTCCTGTGTCTCCTTGCAGCCAAAGTTTTGCCAGGCAAGGCAGGAACCAAATCCTCTAGGTCTGTCCATATGGAGGATACTCTCAGGTCTTTCCAGGCTCTGTGCTGTCCCTCTCCTCACAGCAGGAATGCAAACTGTACTACAGGGCCTCACCCATGCTCTGTTCAATGGTATTTATCCTTCCTCAGTAATAGGCAGTAACTCAGGATTGATCTTTTGGAAGGATAATTATTGTTGGCTGGAGAGGAATCCCTGATAGAAGGAATGCTTCTTGCAACCCAGTATCATGTGCATCTTGCTACATGGTGCTCCTCTGCTTCCACATTGTGCCCCATATCTCAGCAGTGCCTGTGAGAGTTCAGCACTGCTAAACCCTCCTGTCTTACAGTGCACCAGAAAATTTAGAGGGCTTGCCCAGTTTAACCTCTCCAGAAGTCAGGAGGCTTTTTTTTTTTTTTTACCAGGGGGAAAAAAATACAGCTTTAGTCATGTATTTTGGAGGTGGGAGATACCCAAAATTAGGCATTTGGTTTTTCCTTTATGGCAGATTCTCATTCAAAGGCACTTTCTGTCTAAACTCTTCTGTTTCAGGCACCAGACCAGAAAAAAAAATGTTAAACTGAACAAAAGATTCCCCGGCTGGGTTAGGTGAGCATTGAACTTCCTGGTGAAATAGGGTTACACACGTGTCACTAAACCAGTGAGACAGTATTTTGAAATGTAACCTACCAAAGCAGGCTTGCTAAGGAATAGTTTTCAAAAACAAAGTGACTGAATTTTAGTTACTTTGTGAAGTTATTTACAGCTAAAGTGTCTGGTCTGGGTTACCCAGGGTCACTGAGTGTCTGAATACCAGACAGGTGAGGTACACATGTATTATCTCCAATTTTTTTTCACCAGACCTTCCGTATAAGGTGTATTTTCACTACAAAACTTAACCTCTTCTTGTATCAGGTTGGGGGAATTCATCATTCTGTGAGTCTAAGCCCAGGTGAGCAGCACAAGAGATCATGTAGGGAGGCTGTGAATTTGTACTCCCAGATGCTTTTGAGAAGAGGTCAGATAGGCAAGGAGCGCCGTAAGTAGACTTGATCCTGTCTTTGGGAATTAAGGTGAATTGCACGACCTGTCTATGTCCCTTCCATACCATTTTCCACAGCTCCAAGCCTGGAATTACAGCAGGAAGGGGAATTTGGCTCTTTGAATGTTTAGTTACTCCATGAGTTCTGAATTTAACACATGCCATCATGTACTTGGCAAAGCACTTGAGCACTGATGATGGTGCCATGAAGTGGGCTTTTCTCTGGAATACAGGAATGCCAATTTGCAGCGCCAGTGAAGTTCTGCTGAGGACACAGCAGCATCACCAAAGCTCAGAAGCAGCCTGCAAGGAGGTTGGGCAATATCCACTCCTGTTAACAACAGCCCGAAGGGGCCCTGCTCTAACTATGGGGTTACAGTCCCAGAAAGAAAATTTTTTTCTCCTTTCTCCCAAACACAGTAAGATTTGTTCCCCTCCTGTTAGCAACTGAAACGTGTCTATCAGCGCTCACCCTCGGGCTAACATTAAGCTCATTGACTCATCCGGAGTGATCAGGAGGGACTGTTGTGCTCACCTTGCCTGCCCCCTTGCCGAGCCTTGAGAACCTCACCCAGATATATCTACATTAAGTCATTAACTCCTGTTTCATCAAGTGCAAAGCCAGGCCAGGGGTGTCGAGGCTGCCCAGGGTGTTCAAGGGCGCACAATCCCAGTGAATTGGTCCTGACTGCCCCACGGCTTCTAGAGAGTGACAAAGTGACTCTCTTTGGCTCCTGTAGCCAAAGACTTTTTTTGTACTCTCATATCTGATTTGCAGTTTTACTTTTTCAGGTTTTAGCCAAAAACTTATCAGAGCAGAGAGCTGCCTTTATTTTTATCCTCAGTGATACTGCTTAGTTTTACCTAATACTTTCTATTGGCAGAGCTGAAAGTGATTTACCAAGAGGGTCAGTGTTTCCTCTCTGCCCCCCTGGGCCAATTGGGACACAAAATATTTTAGCATAAGTTGTATTATTATGGGTTCATATTTCTAAAAAAATAAAGGGCCACAAATAGTGCTTTTCTCTAGATTACACACACACTGACAATAATGGCACAGGCAAAGATATCTTCCTTAAAAATATGATTTCTTATAATCAATAACATTGTAAAAGTGGCTCTTTGGAAGATAATGCTCCATAAATCAACCATTCATTCCCCCCTCTGCATTTTCTTTTTCTTTGAAAAGTTTTGTCGTAATGGGGAAATAAAGCCTACAAACTGAAATTAATCAGGTCTCCAGTTAGACCTCAACAAATGTGGGCAAATCTGTAGGAAGTACACAATCAAAAAGTAGAAAAAGGTAATGATAGCCCACACCAGAGGCATGAGAGAGGTAACTGCAGACCTTTTGGACCTGTAGTGGTGGAGTGGTGGATTACTCAGAAGGAGGCACAAGTTGCTAAACAGAGCAGCCCCCACTTCCCTTCATTGTACTAATTAATCAGGCATAAAAAGCTCATCAAGGAGCAGTCCAGCAATGATAACCAGAGTGAAACAAGGTTATCCTGAAGGTTAAAGATGTGAGATCTTCTTTTATTACTTAAAAAACCCCAAAGAAAATCCCTCTTGCCTTCCTCCCCTGACATACCACTCAAAGACTGACTTCAACCAACTCCCTCTCGCAGGAGAGGTGAGATTGGCAGCTGTCACTGAGGTCTTAAATCTTCTGTCAGGGGAAAGTGAACCACAGGGGCTAATACTGAGGATGGTTCATCAGCTTTGCCTTTCATTTTCCTGTCCTTTGTTTTTCAGCCTGGAGCTGTCATGGCATTTACATTGGTGGCCCTCCTGGTTTTTTTCCTTTTCATTTACAGTCACAAAAGCTCAGGCCTCCAGGCAGACACCAAAATGAGTCCCTGCATTTAAGAGAGCTCAGCATCATGTGAGCATGGTGGGAATAGTCAGTTGCTGAAGTTTTATCCACTTTTATGATTGTTGACACACACCCAAAAACCTCAGACATCACCAGAGGTGCTAAACACCGAAGAACAGGGTCTTGACTTCAGTTTTGGGAAATGTTGATGACTATATGGAAAAAAACCCAAGCAACCAAAAATGGCAGAGTGTTTTCTTGGCCTCTGAAGGATGAACACTATAAAGGATGATTGCTATTGATCTTGTTCCTTAGGAAATGGCCATTATTAAGCCGGACCATCTTGACTCCGTAGGCTTTAGGGGTGATGTTCGCTGCCACCATCTACTGCCATGATAACCCTGGATGAACTTGGAGTCATGACTCAGTCTTCTTCAGCTCCAATGAGACATCTGTTCTTGAGGGTTGTCTGGTGGCAGGTCCTTGCAACCCATGTAAAGCTCTCAGTGGCCATAAGATGTTAGTTTATAAGATACAATTGTTTCTGGTAAACAACCTTAATGTATCCCAAACCAGTCATTGAAATCTATTTTTAGCACTCAGCAGTCTTCCACAATTCCATTAAAATGTATTATATTGGGTCCTTGGAACTTGTGAAGCTTATTACTTGAGTCTTCCTTACGACTTTTCTTAGTCACACGGTAGGTGACCCTACCGACCAGGTAGAGTTATTTCTTTTAATTAGTTAGTTAGTTAGTTAGCTAGTTACTTACTTAATTACTTACTTAGAATAATTATGACTGTTAGAATATGATTCAATCGGTGTTGTCATATAAATGGTTCATTGAAGACCTGCTGCTTCCCATTTCTTCGTATTACCCCAGGTTGTTGCAACTGCTTCTGAAGTGGTCAGGCTCAGAAGGGCAGCCATGAGCTGGATTAGTAGACATTTCCCTCAGGACCCAAAGAAAAACCTTGGAAAGAAGGGAAATATGTATTCCTTCCTTGCCAAATGACCGGGTGAATTGATTCTAGTTTTTTCTTAGTTGCCATTGTTTCTCAGTCATTAGCTCTCTGTAAATAAGCTTGGCAATGCCTCACTTTGAAGCTTCCTTTGCATAGTGGGCTGTAGACTTCATGGAAAAAAGGGTGAACTAAAGATGCACTATCCTAATGGAGACACTCAGAGCAATGAATGGGTGGTCTTTCAGGGCACAGTCTGCCAAAACACATGCTGTGCTGCAAGAGTGACTGGCAGTGTGAATGGCATGTGGAGAGGGAGGAAAACCAGGACCAGGAACGTCAGCGACTTAGAAAATGGCAAAGTATCACAAATTGCCACTTTTGAACAACATCTTGTACTAAAGAATTTCCAAGGAGGAAAAGCCAGATTTTGCAACGCAAATTTTATTTTAAGGAATGGAGTCAGTGAACAGGGAAGAAAAATTCTCTTTTAAGCACATTTCAAATGCCACAGGTACAAAGTGCAGTTTGCTTGATTTAAATCCATGTCACTACATAGTAATTGCATGGGCAATACAAGTCTCTGGGGTCCATTCCTCACAGAGCTGGAGGCAGCAGGTCCCTTACAGGTACTGCTTGGTGAGGATGTAAATTTAAGTGGCTATTCTCATGCCCTTGCTTCCATATCCATCCATCTGCATCCATCTTTGCTATGAGTTTTTGAATGACCTCAAATACAGAAGAGTGGCATTAAAGACTTGGACAGCAGAAGAACTTCTCAGTCCAGCATCCACCCCGGTGATAGCTGTGAAATAAGGATAATAAAGACAAAAGTTTTAATCGAGGTGAGGCTTGTAAAAGTCAGTGTCAAAAGCAGGCAGACCAAGAATTACTGTAGATCTGCAGGTAAAAAACAATAATTTCAAATGTTGAAATGACGATTATTGCTGGCTATGCTATTTGTATTAGTGCAGTTACAAGGTAAGTCTGAAATGGGTAAAACCATCTTTTGGTGTCATATTCCTTTGGCTGCAGAGGAGGTGTTGAGAAAGTGATTTTATTTTAGACGCATAAAGTTAGGTAGGGTGAATCCACACCAGAGGGGCTGTTGTCTTCACTCGAGGCAAATGTGTTCAAAGCTTTGATTTTTAGCTTAATCCTGGAGGTGAAAAGACAGCTTTTATGCCTGAGTGAAATTATACTGCTTGGTATGAATTCATGCTCTTCTGAATGAGTTCATTACAGGACTGCAAGAGGTGCAAACACCAACTTCTTCCTGATTATCAGAGAGACCAGGGATGTGCTCGTTCATATCAACAAAGAAGGATGGGAACAAAGAAGCCTGTTTACTGCGTTCTGCTCTGCTGAAACCCAATGTAACTTATTGGAAATGTTGGATTTGAGAAGAGTTTATGCCTAAGTGTACTAAAACTGTGGTTCATAAAGTCATCCAGCAAAGTCCTGAACTGCCCTTTTGTAAAGTTTTGGTATGATCTGGTATCATCAGGGTAGAGCAGTCCTACCCAGTACCCACGTTATGTGTGCAGCAGATGTAGGTTGTGGCATGCGCATGAAGGCAACAACTCCCATTAGAAAATTAGATGTTGTTAGGGCTATTCTCTGGCTGTGAGGCACACTGACCTGGAATGAGCCATGTCTGTATTATAAAGCTCCTCTAGTCACCACACACGACGACTGAATTCACGGCATCTCTTGGGAATGGTCCCCGGCTGCACTAGCTCCTAAATTCCTGGGACATGTGTGGGAGAATGGTAATTGATTCAGGTCAAAAATGTGCCAGGGCAGGTTCTAGGAATTTAACAAGGTAGACTATCAAATTCCAATGCCTGGGAATATTACCTGCCACTGTTTAATTTACTAGGAGCATAGGTGTAGCCCTAAGGGCTTGTGCACACACACAGACACCTATGGTGTATTTCAGTGTATGTCGAAAGGTGCCTGGCAGATAATGTAATGATTAAGAGACTGAATTAAGAACAACAACGTCACTGCTGCCTTTTTGAGTCCACATCAGAGCTTTTTTCATTGTGCTAGCGATTGTTCTATGGCTTGAAATCATTCTTTTGCATATGAGCAGTACTTAAAGTACTTCTGAGAATACTGAAGATAAATAAATAAATAAATATGTATATAAATAAATAGAAATATACTTTATATGTGTATATAAATAAAATATGTCTCCCTTGCCCCATCCTGTATTCTAGTTCAGAAACAGTCTTTAGAGGTGGATGTCATGCAAACTATGTTGAAAGTAAAAAAAATCCACTGGCTGCATTTTCCTTCTGACTGTGTCAGAGGGAGCATGAGCCACTGGGGAAAGGAGAACATAGAAGGCTTATTTGTCCAGATTTCAAGGAAATTCACTTCTCCCTGTGGATTAATTCTGATTGAACAGCAGCAGGTTTTAAATGTTTGATTCTTGTTTGTGTCTGTTTTTTAACCCATATCTCAAGAGGATTTAATTAGATTTGATGTTCATGATATGCTATTTACCGGATTATGATGAGATCAGCTGATAAAGCTTGACATGAACTTGGCAACTCATTTGGTGCTTTCTCAGTCTTTAGAATTTAATTATGGCAATTTCAAAACAGGAAGCTTGGAAACAACATGGGGATTAAGGACTTGCTGTTGCCCCACTGGGATCAGCAAGAGTTATGGCATTGGTTGTCACTGTTGTCACCAGCTCTCAGCAGGCGCAGCCGTCTGCGACGTGAGTGCACATGTTCCCCTTCTGCCTAAAATGGACCAAATGCCAATGCCATTTCTCCTTGGAAATGATTCTCCTGAGGAATCCCACCAACTGCAGTGGCGTTTCATGGCTGAGGTAAGAATGGAGTTAAGTGACATGCCAAGGATATGTATAGACATACAAAAGCCTGGGACTTAGGCTTTTAACCGATTTCCCAGGGAATCTTCTTGCCCCAGTACAGCATAAAATAAGTCAAGATGCACAGGGCCAGAGCAGATGGAGTTTTTCACTGTAAAGATTATTTGCATGAAAGTGCTATTTTCCCACACTTCCACCCATTTTAAGATTTCTTTTCTTTTTACCATGAACAGCTCTGCTCGTGCAACTTTTGGTCTGTTCCTTCTGTAAGCCATACTTATGCCAAGAGCTAACACATTGCAGTGTACACAAGCAAGCTCCTTCCTAAACCAACCTCTGGTTAAGGATCAAAAGATAGTGGTTGAAATGCAGAATTGTTTCTTTTTATAGCTTTCCACAAGCGTAGAGATCACATCTCGCTCTGTTTTATCTGTGTTTTAAGCACCTCCTAAATAGCTTTACAATCAAACATCTGAGCAGCCACAGCGCTGAAACCAAGGGGCTGTAAATTACTCTCAGAACCAAGTCACAGCTCCCTTTTTTGAGCACTTTGTTACTGATTCATGGTGTCAGGTAAGTGAAGAGTCTTTCTCCTGTTTTCCAGTGTAAGGACATGAAGGAAGTATTTCTGATATTTTAGCCCTCAGGTGGTTAAATATTGATTCTTGGGCCATTTGAACAATGGCAAAAAATGTAGATGTATATATGGGGAGGACCAAGAGGATTGAGGAGTGAATAAGTGTTCAAAAACCAGATGTGACACCTGGGGCCATGGTTTAGTGGTGGCTTTGGCAGTTCTGGGTTAACAGTTGGACTTGATAATCTTAGAGGTCTTTTTCAAGCTAAATGATTCTATAATTACATTGGGATCTGAGGGCTCCTGAGGGCTTCAGGCACTTAAATGTTTTTGAAAATTCTGTTTCTCACCTTCTTTGGAGGAGGCATCTTCTACAGCTGCTGAATTCATTGCTGCAGAGAAACACCCCAAGCCCAGGTATGAATTCGGTCTGCCTAAGTTCTGAAAAAAAAAAATTTCCAAAAAACCTTTTTGAATTAATTTTCCTGTCATAAAGCTCTGTTCTCTCCTTCCTCCTTTAGAAGTGGTGGGAAACAAGAAAAATGTCCTCTGCAAATTCACCTATAGTTGATTAGGAAATATTGTGACATTTGATTCTATTTCTACAGGTTTGCAGATGAACTGTAGATATGCTCTTCCGGACAAGTCCCACTCTGCCCAGTATTACACAGCTTGGTAACTGAGGTGCTCTGCTCTGAGGTTCTCTACCCACAGTCTAAGTCCTTATCTTAAAGCTGATAATTGCTTGTCAAACTGATTGACATTTGTAGAACTGTCTTTTCCATGAGACATTGCTCCCTCTACACACACCCACCAAAGAAAGAATAGACAATTTGATTTTGCACTGTTTTTCCCCTCTTTTAAGCACAGTAACGTTTTCTGCCTAAAAGTAGTAATTACTTAATGAATAGTCCTCCATGTTTCCCTGTCAGTCACTCACTGTAATGAACAACTCGTTTTGTCTGCTTTGTTAACAATAAAAAAAGTATTAAACTAATAATAATAAAGATTTTCTAGGACTTTGCTGTTAACACACATAGTGCCCCACAGAATGTAAGATTGGGATAACAAGGGGGGGGAGGGTGAATTTTCTCTCTTGGCATCAAACAACACTTTGTAGTTTTTTTTGAGCTATGGGACTCTTTTCCCCTTGGTACTTCTCCTGCATCTTCTTATCTTCAGCCATCCTGAATAATTGGAGCATATTTAGGGGACCAAGTCCAGCTATTATTTGTTCCCCTCTGTGAAAGTTTTTTTTTTTTTTTAATCCAGATCTGTGAACCTCTATTGAGCTCTCAGTATTGAGGTCAAGGCTTTTTACAAGCTAGAATTTTTATCATGAACTGGAGCCCAGAGTTAATTGTACACAAAGACACATTGTTGTTTCCATTAGGATTTACAGTACCACTGAATTTTAATTATTGGGTAACATTTCTTCCATTATAGCACTCACTCCTCCTCCCCTTTTCGTGCCAACCCATGTTTCTTTCCGTTGCAGCAGCTTGCAATGCAAACTGCAAAATACCCCCAATAAATAAACAAATTGTGACTTTGATGAAACATTATATTTGTCCCTGCCTAAAACATAAAAACAACAACAAAAGAGCCAGAAGGACAACTTAGTGTGAGCTAAACTGTAATATAGTGTTTCCTGTTTACCGGCACCAGTTAATTTTAAAGTTCAAAGCACAGTCTTAGACAAGAGCCATACAGGAGGTCTTTATCATTGCTGGGACAAAACATTCACTTCTTATGGACAAAGGCTCTAGTGGGCAGTAAAATGCTCTCAGATTCTTTCTATGTGATGATAAAATAGACATGCTGAAATGCTTCATCAATTGCCATGAAGCGAATGTTTTACAGAGGTTTCATGCGAGTAAAACTAATAATTCACTCTTAGACTGTGAGAATTTCACAGACTTTCAATGACTGAGCCTCAAGTCTTTTTTTGAAAGCGACAAGCAGTCATTTCAAAGGGCATCTAATAAACACAAGACTGTATGTATTAATTGGCTTGGCTCCTCATTTTCCTCCTGGTCTCTATGCTTGAGTTCTGTGCAATATGTGGAGCCTGAGTCTATAGAGCAGAGTGGATTTAAGTAGCCCCAAAAGTATAATGGGAAAAAACGATGCATTCAATCAATAAAAATCCCTTTTCTGAACCAATTGTATAAATAGTTGGCCACAGTTTAACACTCAGTCTCCAGGCACTTCAGTCCTGTGTGGTGTTTTATGAACCATAGATATACCTCGTACTTAGAAAAAAAATGTTTCTTGGCCTGGACCAGTCAACTTGAAATGAATTCAAGCCCCAGTGGGGGATGACATCAGAGGTGTGGTGGATTTCTAAGCTGAAATAAACCCAGAGAAGGCCCTGGAGAGGTTTCGAGGGTGGGAGAGCTGCAGTGTGCGCAATGCACAAGGTAGTTCCTTGTTGTGCATGTCCCAGAGCCTGAGCTTTGCCAAGTGCTTGTGCCCAGTCTGTAGTGCCAATAATCAGGAAGGAAGGAATAAGAAGGCTTCTTTTGAAAGATTTTATGAACCTTTCACCCTCTATTATTGTCCCTGCTGTGTTCTTCTCCCACTCCTCTCTGATTTTTCTTCCTTCTCCCACCCACAGCGTGGCTCTGATTCTGCTTCTGGATAAGTGGTCTCCATGCAGTTCTCCCAAGTGCCAATAGTTGTCTTTAACTCATCAGGTCAGAGTGTGGTCTCTGAGTGTGTAGGAGGAATTATTCCCTTTCTTACATCCAGCTGTCTATGCTGTTGCCTCCATGGACAAGCCCAGCTCTGGTCAGCCCTTCAAAACTTCTTGATAATGAGAAGAGCCTATAAACTAGACCCCAAGGAAAGCCCAGCAGGACCTGTAGAATCACAGAAGGGCTGGGTTTACCTCCCCCACTCCCATATCTCTGGACTGAGGGAAAAGCTTTGACGAGTTGGGCAAAAATATTAAAATGAAGAGGAAATGTAAAGGGGTCTCTACATATGTGAGGGCATGGATTGCTCAGTGCAAACACATCCACCCACACTATCACCATAGGGATGGAGACCAGCCTCCTGAGCTGTTCTCTTTGGTTTGACTGTCTTGATAAATGCTCAGAAAATGAGTCCCAGCCCCTTTCTGTGAATGTTGTCTCTTGTGCGTGTTTAGGGTGAATAACATAGAAATGACACATCTTTAACAACCTAATTTAGTTACATGCTTATTGATTTGGAGGAAGGGACACAAGAAACATAGAGACCTTTTTTCTTCCTGTTGGCTTACTGACAACAGTGTGGGTGTGCTGAGGAGAAGCAGCACTATAATCATTGCAAGCAATATTGCCCTGTCTTTCATCCTCAGAAAGATGTAGATCCTCATTCCTGCAGGATGCAGAACTAGTTTTGGGTTTCCCATTGCTTTAGCTTTTCTACTATGGGAATAGACAACTTCTAGGGCCTAAAATTTGAGATGGGAACATAGAGTAAATAACATGTCCTGAAGGAAAATTTTCAGCAAGATATCAGGAATCCCCCGTTGTCCATGAATCTTGCAGCTGGCCATTTTAAGTCTAATCCCTATTGCTTTCACCTCAAATACAGACGCCAATCTTTTGCCAACCAGTGCCTTAATAGACATCCTTGGAAGGCAAAGATTGACTCTTGAGATGTCTGTCAACATATCTTAGCATGTAAACACACCAGTTCCTCTTAAAAACACAAGAGAAAAGTCACACAGTTGATTGAGGTTTCTGAAACTCTTCGCAAGCGGAGAAGTCAACACGCAGAGCAGGTGCTGTGCTGAAGCCTCTCCTTGCTCTTACAAAGTATGAGGCAATTCTGTGTCAAGGAGGAAACAGGGCTTGCCAGGGACCCCAGGGGTTCTTAGCTACTGTAATGACAGAGACAATTTAAAAAAAAAGTTAGGGAAGAGGCAATAATTACTAGTCACTGTGTACCTGTGGCTCGGAGAAGTGAGATTTCCTGTGCCTTGCTATGGGTCAGCAAAGAGAACACAGCAGATTACTGTTGGACGGAATCTTAGCAAAGAAATCCCAGATAGGACTCTGGCTCTGAAAGAGCCTTCTGAGCCCCAGAACAGCAAATATGAAAGGATGGGTCAAAGCTCAGTTCTGCTCTGGCATGTTGGGAAGTGGTGAGAGAAGGGTTCCTGTTGTAGAAATGGCAAAAGTTCAGGTCTTTCATTGATGACGTGAGGGCAGGACTTTAACAGAGAGGTGACTAAGATTTCCAGCTACTCTCATACTTGCAACAGCCCAAGAGGGGATTTGGTTCTCCAAGGGGCAGAGCATGCAGCAGCACCCATTGGCAGCTGGTGAGCAGGGGATGACTCAGATATTAGAAGTATGACTTTCCTCGCCTGCTGCCCTGGGAGCCTTGCACTGAAACTCCCAGTTTTGCAAAGAACCATTTTCCTGGCTGTGTGTGACTTATTGAGCTTGAACAGAGAGGAAACAGAAATGCAGTGAGGGCTGTTCCAGTATCCAGAGACTGCTCAGAAAGCAAACTATGGTCTTTACCACCAAGATGCCTTTTATATCTGCTTGGCAGAATTATGTTTTCTCATGCAGCATGACCACTGTCTATCTCTGGTAAGCCTCGTGGCCCGGCAGCAACCACATGTCTGAAGAGGACCTGTTTTAGCTCTTCCAGAAGAAATTTGGCTGAAACAGTGTTTTGGGAGTTGCTATTAACACAACTGATGGTGACAAAGCTAAATGTTCCCTGTATGATGAAGATACCTGTCAGAGAACTTCTTGACAGAGCTTGATGAAACAGGATATTTTGAATTGACAGATATTTCCAAATTTACGGAGTACAACTGAAGGATAGTTTTTGACATTCATTTTTTCCACCACAATCCAAATTGTTTTTTATAAAAAACGAAAAAAAGAAAGAGGGAATTTCCTCTTTCCTCCCCCTGTCCCCTCCCCTCCCCACCCACCCCACCCAATGTTATCTGGTCTTCCTGGAATCTTTGTAACTTTGGGGATTAAACTGAGCTTTGCATGTGCATTTTTGGTACATACAATTAAAAAATACTCATCTTTCAGCTCTTTTAGTAACAAAAGAAAACAGAACAGGATTAACTTTGCTATCCTCCATTGAAAATGAGTTCCCCTACTGAGCAGTAAGCACAACTATGGAATACACAGCACTTATTTAATACGCTAGAAAAATATTTTTGTTGGACTTATACTCTCTTAATTTTAATTATTTTGCCTGTCATTTTTTTGTGTGGTTTTGTTGCGGTTGTTGNAAATTTTCAGCAAGATATCAGGAATCCCCCGTTGTCCATGAATCTTGCAGCTGGCCATTTTAAGTCTAATCCCTATTGCTTTCACCTCAAATACAGACGCCAATCTTTTGCCAACCAGTGCCTTAATAGACATCCTTGGAAGGCAAAGATTGACTCTTGAGATGTCTGTCAACATATCTTAGCATGTAAACACACCAGTTCCTCTTAAAAACACAAGAGAAAAGTCACACAGTTGATTGAGGTTTCTGAAACTCTTCGCAAGCGGAGAAGTCAACACGCAGAGCAGGTGCTGTGCTGAAGCCTCTCCTTGCTCTTACAAAGTATGAGGCAATTCTGTGTCAAGGAGGAAACAGGGCTTGCCAGGGACCCCAGGGGTTCTTAGCTACTGTAATGACAGAGACAATTTAAAAAAAAAGTTAGGGAAGAGGCAATAATTACTAGTCACTGTGTACCTGTGGCTCGGAGAAGTGAGATTTCCTGTGCCTTGCTATGGGTCAGCAAAGAGAACACAGCAGATTACTGTTGGACGGAATCTTAGCAAAGAAATCCCAGATAGGACTCTGGCTCTGAAAGAGCCTTCTGAGCCCCAGAACAGCAAATATGAAAGGATGGGTCAAAGCTCAGTTCTGCTCTGGCATGTTGGGAAGTGGTGAGAGAAGGGTTCCTGTTGTAGAAATGGCAAAAGTTCAGGTCTTTCATCGATGACGTGAGGGCAGGACTTTAACAGAGAGATGACTAAGATTTCCAGCTACTCTCATACTTGCAACAGCCCAAGAGGGGATTTGGTTCTCCAAGGGGCAGAGCATGCAGCAGCACCCATTGGCAGCTGGTGAGCAGGGGATGACTCAGATATTAGAAGTATGACTTTCCTCGCCTGCTGCCCTGGGAGCCTTGCACTGAAACTCCCAGTTTTGCAAAGAACCATTTTCCTGGCTGTGTGTGACTTATTGAGCTTGAACAGAGAGGAAACAGAAATGCAGTGAGGGCTGTTCCAGTATCCAGAGACTGCTCAGAAAGCAAACTATGGTCTTTACCACCAAGATGCCTTTTATATCTGCTTGGCAGAATTATGTTTTCTCATGCAGCATGACCACTGTCTATCTCTGGTAAGCCTCGTGGCCCGGCAGCAACCACATGTCTGAAGAGGACCTGTTTTAGCTCTTCCAGAAGAAATTTGGCTGAAACAGTGTTTTGGGAGTTGCTATTAACACAACTGATGGTGACAAAGCTAAATGTTCCCTGTATGATGAAGATACCTGTCAGAGAACTTCTTGACAGAGCTTGATGAAACAGGATATTTTGAATTGACAGATATTTCCAAATTTACGGAGTACAACTGAAGGATAGTTTTTGACATTCATTTTTTCCACCACAATCCAAATTGTTTTTTATAAANTTTTTTTGGGGGGGGGGGTTGTTTTGTTGTTTGTTTGGACTTTTTGTGTTACAGACAGAAGGGACAATCAGCATAATTTCTCTATGCAAGTTGAACACACATAATTTTTTTCTCATACCTTTAATGAGAGTCAGGTTTGTGTAAGGAATTTAAGGGTGAGTTTTTTCCTGCTCTCTCTCACATCAAAAGAAAAGTTTTCATTGACTTCATTACTGCTATGTCAGGATGGAGTAAGATATTGGGAAATAACACTCTGAGAAGAAAAGTGGCATCAGCAAGATGCTGTAGTATCATTCTCTTATCACAGGTCACTATCAAATTTATATGAATGTAGATCACTAATTGCACTAGTATTTTGCAGAGTACCTATTGCAGCAACTATTTAATAAAACAGAAGAGTAGTAGCAATGCAACAAAGGAACCCTCCCAGTGTTTTTATGCAAGTTTTATCAAGTCTAGAGAACCCACTTAGTTGGAAAGACTGCTGTCCTTCATTAATGCAGTAATGAACAATCAACATGTCCTTCAAACTTCTGGGAGTCCTCCAGGTCTATACACGGCATGATTGTAAGGCCATGGGGAGGAAGCCAGGGAAGTCCTAAAGATTAATCAGTTAATAAGGAAAATTCCTTAGTCTGGAGCACAAGGTCTTTCCCTCCCCAGCCTCTCTGAGAACCCACAGAAGCCCTGTTGCCCCTGATTTGCAGTGGAGATAAGGATGCCCTGGCCAGTGTGAGATGTACAATAAACACATCTTTATCTCGCCCACCACAGAGGAGCTCAGGCTCAATGGCCAGTCACTACTTAGACATCTTGCAGGAAGGATCTGCAAGATGAGACACCCCCTAATGACCCCCCTTTCCCAGTCTTAGAAGTCCCCGGGTCACAGAAGAGTGGCCTTGGAAGAAACAGGAAAAATTCTTACTCCAGGTACGAGCCTGGGTCTCAGCAGTGGCAGAACAAATGACAAAGGAAGAAAATGCTTGATTTTGACTGTGTTTGTTTTTTCTTGCTTATAGAGTTTGCACCTCAAAGCTACCATTGGAGAGAGGCTTCATTCTGTGTGTGGCTTCCTGTAGGCCTGGCAGGAAAACAGAGACTAAAAGAAAGGGAAAAAAAAAAAAAGCAAGCCCTAACCCTGATACTGGAAACATCTGGATTTTTATATGTGCTTAGCATCTCAGGAGAGCCTGTTTTTGTTTGTCCTTCATGCCAATAAATTCAATGTTTTTCCCTGAAATATATGGGAGCCGGAAATATATATTAAAGAGAATTATTCCTGGTTAAACTCAAGCTTGGCTAATTAATGACAGTGTGGCCGTGATGAGAAGCAGCAAAATGATAACCTCCATGAGCAATATTATGTTATCTCTCAGCCTCTGCAGAGTTAGCTGTAATTGTTGTGCAACCCAGGCCATCAAAGGAAAGATAAGATCAGATAAGCTAAATGCTGCTGTGATTTTGCATCCATGTTATTTAAGTCATAATTTTTACTTTTCCTGACTTTGGTTAAAATGAGGATGAAACCCAATTTTTTTGTTTGCACAATTACATACATAGATGTATATCTTTGACCTATCAGACCCTGAAGAAGTGCATGTCCGTGTATTATACTGTCTCAGGAGAACTCTGGCTAAATTTCTGGTGGATCAGTCACATGGTTTAACACACAAGGCAAGATTCAGCCTTCACTGTACAGGGGAAATCACCTGCAGACAAAAGGAAAGAAGCTTTTAGAAGGGCAACATCTCCTTTAAGAAACAGAAAGGAGGTATCAAAAGGAGCAACATGAGCGACTGTCTTCAATAGGTGAGCACTGATCTAGAATTTACTGTCGTATTGTCTGGACTGTCCCCATTCCCCAAGGGAATTATTATTTCTGAGACCCTGAATAATTATGACCTGACAAAGTGAGCGAAACAGATGACTGGGAATATCTTCTCTGTTGTATCCTGAATTCCCATCCCAACCTCCAGCACCGAATAGGCAGATGAGGTCCCCAAAAATACTCACCATGATGTGATTTTCTATGGCTTTTGTATATTTTTAAGATCTGTAAAAACAGCAGCAATTTGGGTGCTTACCTAATCTTTTCTGAGCTAGATAGAAACCCTTCATTTGTCAGTCCTGGGGGTGAGCCCATGCCCAGTGAAATAACTGAGTTCTTTATCACGCATTTTTTTTCTGAAAGAGGCTCTCAGCCTCATCCTGTAACTTCCTTGAGGTCAAGTTTGCTTTCCATATTTCCAGCACTTCTCCTTCTGGTCCTGAGCGGAACAGACTTTCTTGTGGGTATGTTTGTACTTCCTAGTCATTTGCATGTAATTTTATGCAAACATTTTTATCACAAATCAGTTCACACAACCACAAGCTGTGTTTTTATTTTCTCTGTCAGCTGAAAGCTTCATCTTCATTGGGTTTTATTCTCTTCTTGCTACAGCATGACTACATCAAAGTAATTGCACAGGTGCAAATCCCTGTAATGCTCTTGATGGTCTGCATTTATGCAGCAAATGTTCTGTTTTCCATGTACCTTACGTTGGTTTGAGCCCAAGTATCTCATGCTTTGGCAGCCAGTACTTTCAGAGCTTCAGTGAAACATAAGCATTAAGGTCATTGCAGCAGAGCAAAAACTGGACAGGCACACAGGTCTTTGAGACATTTCTTGCTGAAAGAGAGAATTAAATTCTTGACAAAACAGGCAATACTTGTATTGGTGGATCATTTCTTCAAAAGGATTGAATCAAAAGATCAAATAATGCCAGAGAGTCTTCCGTTTGTCAGTCAATGCCATACATTTACTTCAAATGCCTCTGTAAGATCTGTCAGAATGACTGGGAGGATGAGGGGTAGTGCTGGTAGAAGCAGAGGCTGAAGGAGGAGGAGCAGACAACAGAGGGACCCACCATGGGGAGGGAGATGACAGACTTGTGCAGAGTGTGACTGAAACCCTTCCTTTGCCACTCCAGAGAGCAGAAACTCCATGATTACACAGGTAACAGGTGATAGTGATGCAGAGTGGAGAGCTCAGACCAGATCAGAGTGATGAAAACCATCAGCAAGCTTCAATTTAAAATTGCTGGGTTGGAGTTGGCACCCCCACAAGGCCAGCGATTATTATGTGGTATCCATTTCATCTCATTCTCCTGGCTGATTAAATGCTAACTCTTATCTTACAGAACTGTGGAAGTTGTTGCTACATCACATCATGGTTTTATCAATAACTAATTCCCAGTTGGGGAAATAAGTATTTCATGACTGTATACGCAAGGTACTCATTGCTCAATTTAAAACATGCCTGATCTGAAGTTAATATTCAGATTTTTTTTCACTCTTTCTTTTGGTAACTCTTACCAGTTTCAGTGACAAGGAAAAAGAAATTCACCCGCTGAAGATGACAGAATCTGGAGCGATCTGAGAAAATGACTCCTCAGATGAGCCTTGAAAAGCCAAGTTTCAGCCCACTGAAATTTTTTTTCTCAACCCAGTTTTAAGACCCAGGAAACAGGCGTTTATGGTGGATTTGCTGAGGCAGCTCTCAATGAGCTGTAAAAGCACAGACTGCACTACGATGCCATGAGGGGCCTGGAACTGCCCATGGAAAAGCTCCATGTTTTCACACACAGAACAGAGTGTAAGGTCTTTGTTAGTACAGCCCTGAGTATTTCACATTATGGCTCCAGGAAGAGCAGCACATTTAACACAGTGCTGTGATCATGGACAATGCGCTACACTCGCCTGATGGTGGATAGCCATAGGGAAAGGGATCACGATTAACTCCATCAGTGCTGAATGATACACCTACCCTGTGCTTCAGCTAATGCCTCTTTCTTCATAAGAACAACAACAACAAAAAATCAAACTGAAACTTCACGGCGTGTGAGGAGCTTGGTTTTTTTTATAGTTA
This sequence comes from Pitta sordida, assembly GCA_013390025.1. NCBI lineage: Eukaryota > Metazoa > Chordata > Aves > Passeriformes > Pittidae > Pitta > Pitta sordida. Next base: position 66,779 of record WEKX01008672.1, on the reverse strand, counting down.
TTAATGTAATTTTTGTTTTGCTGAAAAATGATCAGAGTCAAGGCATGAGCAGGTGTTGCAGGATCTGAGCTGCACTGTCAGCCTCTTTAATGTGACCTTGAACTACCAACAATCACAAGTACAGACCAGAATACACTGGAGTGTGCTCCACAAAGGAATATTCATAGAAGACTCAGATCAGTCCTAAGATTGTATGCACCGTCATTCCTTTAACTCACATCTCTGCAAGTAAAACCACACCAGAGAAAGAAACTGCTCCACCTTAGTAAAATTAATTCCTTTTTAGTCCTTTTTTTTTTTTTTCCTCCCCCCAAAGATCTCAGTGGGGGAAAGTTTCCTGAGTTGTTGGAACAAAACTGGCAAGCCCTTTGATCCAGGAGCAAATGGGTTAAAACGCTTCAGAGTTTAAAGCTCTGTTTTGCTCATCCTTAATGGAAACTCAGGGACTGAATTTAGAATTGTGTTTGTGGAGAACAAGGAAAAAAGAGTTGGAGAGGAGGCTGGCAAAGGGAGATGGTATGCACGGGAATTAAATGCGGTTGGTGTCACTGCACAGGGCGAGTCTGAACTATGTATGTGCGTGTAAGAATTTGTAGTAGTCTGTGTGCTGGCAAAAGAACTGGCAACCTGCCTTAAAACATCTAATAGGCTCCTCCTGAGCTTTTGAATCCCTCTGCAGTGGTCTGTGACAGAGGAGAACTTGATCCCCATTCTAAAGCATCCCTAAGTGGGGGATAAGTGAGCTATATATAAGGTGGTATTCAGATTAAAAAAAAAAGAACTTGAAAAATCAGTTTGGACCTTAATAGAACTGGGGACTATGTGTAGCATTCAGAACCTGCTCTTCTCACATCTGAATTTGGGGATGCCTGGAGATTGATTATATGCCTACTTCTGAGTTAGGATCCAATTTCAGATTCCTTCTCAACTCCCAGAACCCATCACTGTTAGCTATCTACATGTCATGAATTGAACTTACAGTGATTTTGCTGCATGGAGAAATTAGATGAGCTATGCAAGTTCCTCTGAAATCTGCTCCCTCAATCTCTAAACACGAAAGAGAGCTCAAAGTTCCCTTTTAAGAAATAAGTGAGCCTGTCTGGTGTCATTCAGTGTCTTTTATGGTAACTAACTGGATTTTTATAGTCCAGCTCTGGCTCTTGCCTTTGCCAATTTAGTTACTAATTTCAGGGATTAAAAAATCAACAGAAGAGAAACTGCAGCAGCCTGACCCATTTGCTCTCTGTCTTGACCTTGTCGCTGCTGCACGGGTGACTGAAGCTTGCCTGTGCTGCCAGCTGACAGTAAGGCAAGACCTGAGGAAAGCTTCAACAGAGGACACCTGATAGACCAAAATATCCATACTGGTCCTGGGGTCTCCTTCATGCCACAAGATCCCTGGTCAGTCTTCATCTGCTGGGTTTGCATGAATGGTTGGTGTCCCTGGCTGGGAGAAAGGGCGCTGACCTGCTGTGAACAGAGAGCACTCAAAACCTAAAGACACTGAAGACAACATGGGTAAGAGGAAGAGGGGACATCTCAAAATAGCATTTCTCATGTCATACGGACTGCTGGAAAGTCCCTGATTGCCTGACACCAAGGATTCGTATTACCAGATCAGTTTTGTACAAGGCTCTAGTGAAAGCCATTGGACTTCTGCAGAATCTCTGTAAGGGGAACCAACCCAGTCACCAAACACAAAACCAGCTGTGCTGAGAACTCTCCATCTGCCTGTGATGGCCTCACATGGCACTCACAGAAAAGCATTCATCCTCCTATTTATTGCAACTGTCTAAAGGCATCTTTATGAAAGCCTGGAATAGCTTCAAAAGACTCTATCTTAGGAAAACAGCATGCATTTAATAGCCTTCCAGGAAAGTACCGCATATAAACTACAAAATCACTTAGCCTAGTAGCAATAGGCAGCAGAGTGGCACCCAAACTCTGTGGAGCTGCTGCATGAAGGAGCTCCTTGGACAGAGACTGTAAAACCCAATGGAACCTCTAAATTCATCAGCCTCCCTTTCAAACGTAGATGCAGTTCCCAGCTCCTGTATTTTCCAGCTCTTCATCGCTCCTACTCAGTTTTTTCTACACTGTATCTGCTACGTGGAGAGCTGCTCTGATGACTGTGCAGGAGCAGTGTGGGCCCCAGAGGTAGTATTAACTGACTGAGACAGTCACAGAATACAGCAATCAAAGTGTTCCCCTCTACTAATTAAGGTCCTGAGAGGTGTCACCTATGTTTTAATTCTTCCCTTACCCACAAGATCTTCCCAGAAGGCCTCAGTGGAAAAACAGCTGCCTTCCAGCAAGCTTAAAACTTTCTATCCACCTTCACTGGAGCAGATCAAAGCAGCTGTCACCTCCTTAAGATGGAACATTTGAGTGGTTAAACTGAAGGCCAAAGAGGGTAAATTAGTGTTATTTTTAGATGAAGTTTGCTACCACTCAGCAGAAAACTAGCTGTCCAGCATAGATGCTGCTTCATATATAAATATTGGTGCTAAACATGACGGCAGACCCTCTGTAAGAAGGAGGCCAGGAGAGCAGTGAGAAGTATTGTACCTCCACTGCATGTCCAGGAGTTGAGGCATGGATGGGATATGGGAAATGTCTGGAAGAAAGTGTCCTCCCAGTCAGATGTCAGAGTCTGTACTCAGCAGCTGGTGCACTGAAGTGGCACAGCAATCCTTCCTGGCACTTGAGGACGAAGTGCCTCTCTTGCACCAGTCCCTTGGTAAAGAAACTGGGGCAGCTCGGCACTGCTTGAGGGACAGACCCAGCCCAGCATTCCAGAAAAGGGCTCAGGGATGGGAGCAAAGGGCCTGCGGCATCTGTCACAGGCACCTGTGTTAGTGTCTGAGTCATCTGGGATGGCACCAACTCTCACTTCTCAAAGATGGGAGGACTCTGGGCTCCTGAGTCACCTGCCTCCTTCCTCTCCCTGCTCCAGCGCCGGGGCTGGCACCAACCAAACTATTCTGCTGATGATTTCCATTCATATTCCCTTGGACCTGGGCTGCCAGTGTGCACAGGGGAACTGGGTACCCTGCGGGAGCAACTGAAAGCTGGTGCGAGGGGATGAGGAATGGCACATTTAAATTTTCATAGACATTTCTGGTGTTGATTAGCGTTGGTGATACTAAATATTAACATTTGTGTCCCCTGAGTTCTTTGCCTCTCAGAACAGGACGCCCACGCGTTAATTAGTTCAGGCTTTTACCCAAAGGGTTATTTTGGGGGTAGGCTGAACGTTGCAGAGTGCTCAGTCTACGCTCTGACCAAGTACTTTGCTGTGAATATGGAGTTGACATCACGTCATTTAGTTCATTTATTTAAGTGTTGATTTGTGGCTGATGCACCCACGGGTAATGCTGACAGCAGCTCCAGTTTCTTCATTAAAATACAGTGAAATAAACAGCCCTCACACCTCATCTTTAGCTGTAACCTGCTCACACAAGGAATAGTCATAGCATTGCTGATGACAGCTAGGGCTACTCAGCAGCGGGATCACTCTTATCCCTAATGTTTCTGGATAGTATCTGAAACAAGAGAATACCTGGGACCCCACCCAGATGAAAGATGCTGTCAGAATCTCTGTAGACAGGAAATCTCCTGCTTAATTTAGGGTATGAATGAGATCATTGGGATGGTCACAAAACCTCTGGGCAGAGATCTGTGCTCAAAGGATGGCTTGGCTCTGGGAAGCCTGAGGTTCTTGTTCCTGACCTCACTGTTGTTCATTCTTGTGGCTCCTGCAAGCTGGATCACCACCCTCTAGTCTCAGCTTTCCCTCCACCCCTTTGCCCAATCTTTTTGTTTCTTTCAGATATCATTTTGCTCCTTGTAACACCCCTAGCCTTAAGAAGTAAAAGATTCCATGAAATCACCTGTATGTGTTCCAGTAAGGAACACGAAACCATATCCTTCTCAACAGCAGTGAGAAAACTGTTTACTCATGAGTATCTCAAAGATGTAATTTCAGAGAGAAGAAACTGAGGCAATGACAGATTTTTTGGGAAGCATCTGTGGTGTGATAGAGAACTAGATCCAGCTCCCCAAATAATCAACTTAATATACAATAAACTAGACTAATTTTTTTTCCTTAGCCATATAAAAGGTGAGTTTGTACTGTCCAGGGCCTGGATAGCTTACACAGCTCCTGACATCTCTCAAAACTGTTGTGGTGACTCCACTGGAAGGTACTGCTAGAACCTCTAAACTCTGGATTCTCCCACAGCAGGTTTCATGGCTGATGTTTGATTTGTACATGGAAAATGTTGGGTTCTCCATGATCAACCTGTTTGGAGCACTTTGCTTCTTACAGCCATGGCCATGCTGTGGCTGCAGGGATGGTCTCATGGCCCTGCTCCGGGACCCTGTGTTGTGTCAGTGGCCAGCTCTGGACAAGGAGAAGTGTAGGGGAAAGTGAGGGGAAGGGGTAGAAGTGCTGTGGCAGGAGGGGGTAAGTCAAAAATCAGACAAGTGAGTTTCACTTGCAGATCACATGAGGTTCAGTGGTTTGCTGTCACTGTTAGGAACCATCCAGAGTATCATTTTGGGTCAGACACTGACACAAGGCAAGCTAAAAGCTGGTAAAAGCAGCTCACTTATACCAGCTGCTTGGATAGTGGAACACTGGCTAAATGTCTCTGTGAGAGGTTGAGTGTCTTACCCGGCCATGGCACCTGCTCTAACTTATGCAGAAGGATAACACAGCTGCAGATGTCTGTGCACGACCATCAGGTAACAAGTTTGGAGGGCACAGATTTATGAGATGTTAGCAGGGGACTGAACCAGCTGACTGCAGGGATGAGAGGTGCAATTTTTTTCTGCACAAGGTTGCAGCTTGTCCTGCTGCTGGATCAACATTAGTTCCCTTTTTTCTCCTTATGGATACTGTGCTGCCACATTTCTAGTCTTGGTTTATGAGATAGTTGACTCCCAGTAGCACTGGAGGACTGTAGTATAGCTTGTGACACGTACTGGATTCTTTTGGGAAGCAACATACTTCAGAGCAAATTGTAACAACAGTAACTCTGTCTAACACTGTAACTTTGTGAATATCACCTTGATTAATGTTGTTTCCTCTCACTGATTGTTACCACTATTCAAACTAGACCCTTGAATCAAGGAATTGTCCCTAAATGCTTGCGGAATGGCTTCTTCTACCAACATCAGTGTTATCTGGTTTGGGTTGCTGTTGCTATCAAGATCACAGATAAAATGCATGAGAGATCTAATCATACCCACCAGTTCCTATCCTCTCTTGCAATATGAGTTTGTATCTGTTCATAGATCCTAAGCTGGCCCATCTCCAGCTGGAACAGATCCATCAATCAGAAGGAACACTGGGTCCCCTTAAACCCCAAGCAATTTAAAAGTTCTTTCCCATTGCAGCAGCTTTGACCTGGACTGCCTTTTTTAAACTGCCTCCAGAGTATTCTGTTTCATAACCAAATTGTTCATTAGTGTTGCTCTCTCCAAACTACCTTTGATGGGACTCTTCTTCCCTATGTGCCGTGTACAGAAGCAATCTTGATGTCTCATTTTGGCCTTTCTGTGCCTGAATGACCTCTGTATGGGAAAGCTGGTGACAACAGAGCAGCATCTCTTGTGATAAAAACTCTCCATATTCCTTCTATGTTTATAAGTGCACAGTAACATCACGCTACTTTAATTACATGTTTTCCTACCCCTTCTCTTTCATCTTTCTGTAACTTTGTCAAGGTTATAAACACACCTAGGCCTTAAGGCTCCTTCAGTAAGAATTACTTTCAAATCCATCTACGTATTTTACTTCTATGGAGCTCAGAGTTCTGTACTTCCCCAAATTGCAGGGCTGCAGTAAATGCCTGGGAATAATGCATGTGTATAAAGCATATACGTACTATAAAAGCGGAATGGTGTGACAGTGTAAGCAAGCATCTCTGATGAAAGATGAACACAGAGGCTACAAGAGGCTTTCTCACATGTACATAGTTCTTGAGTGCTGGCAGGCTTCCCATTGTTGTGATGCTCTGGTTTATTAAAACCTCACTGAAATATCAGCTTGTTTCACAATAGGTTCCCATTATTCAAAGACCCATTCTTTGTATGTTAGGCTGACAACTCCTATGAAGGTTTCTTGTCCCATGCTAGATTGCTTTTGAAATAGTTCATTTTAAATTGCCTTGTGTTTTTTGGGGGGGTTAAATGAATGTAGAATTGATTCAGTAGGAAGACATGGAATTTTTCCGTATAACTATCAATCTTCAAGAGATACAGGCTTCTCAGAGATGCTGCCCCTTTAAACAAGACAAAAAGAAATCAACCATTGCCTGGATAATGCCGTTCTCATCAACATGCAAGGAGCTTGCTTGTCTGTCACGTCGCCCACATCTTCTCAATCACTCCCTTTCATTTATCCTATTATGTCCCCATTTTAACTCATGCTGTGGCTGATACTCAATGACAGGCAGAAGAAATCCAGCTGAGCATCATCCCCCCTTTGCCTCCCCACAGGAGATGTCATGTAGGACCTTACCTGACAGAGATCAGTACCCATGCACCTCACGGAGCTGCAGTAAGGAGGGACTTTTTACAGCTAAAGGAAAACACTGACAACCCAAAGGAATCTGGGTTATGAGATCTGTTGTAGGCAACTGTTTTTCTAACTTTTCCCCTCTCTTCCATGTGTGAAGAGACAGTAGGTGTTTTGCAAGGATTTGCAGTTTGGAAGACATGTTCACAAACCCTGACTAATGCTTGTGGCTGGTGGGTCCTTGACAACAAGTCAAAGCAAGTGCTAATTACTATGGCTATTGCTGCTAATTTATTAATTAATTTCACTGTATTAGTATGGCATTGCAGGGCCCTAACCTGGAGCCATGGCCCCACAGGCAGGACACTATCCAAACACAGAACAAAGCAACGGTCTCTGCTACTGTGAACTTGCAGCCTAAATATACTGGTATGTTGACTCCTGACCTGTAACCTAGAGGTATTTGAGCCTCCTGACTCCAGGGATCCCAGAGCTCATACTGGTCTGTGTCAGAGTGCAGTGGGGCTCTGTGGTTGAGCAATGGTGTTACTGACCAAAGTTTCCCAACCAGGAGGAGGTACCAGCCCTGGTTCTTGCACATGCAGGTGGGGAGATCTGTGGGAAAACAGTGAGAGGAATACATTTTTCTGGTCTTCTGAACTCGAGTCTTAAATCTGAGCCTGGAGCGGCTTGCTCCCACTTAGAAAACACAAGTCCTTTCATATGGCTGAATCATGGCAGTCTCTTCCTCAAGCTGTCTGGCACATGTCTAGATGCATTGATACACAACAGCTCAGGACAGAGTTATTTCTCCCTGGCATGTGAGTACCTGGACAGCAGCCAAATGAAGCAGCCAGTTCCGATGCTGCTCTCTGATTGATCCGGTTCATGAGGACCTGCCCAGCGATTTCCATGCGTATCATGTGAAGATTAACACCCTGTGCTGTCAAGCAGTGTCCTGGAGCTCTGCAGGAGAAACCCTCTGGTTAATCCTGTGTGCAGTGAACAGCCAGAACTGGCCATTTGAATCAATCTGGTGGGTTTTCTGTTATAAATGGTCTAGCAGTGTTCTGCTAATTGTGTTGCTTAGTTTCCTGGGTATTTCTTCAACATAAAATAATGCTGAGAGCCTATGAGTCTTTCTTTCATTTATGCCGTTTTAAGACACTGAGTGAGTACCTTGCAACTGTCAGTGATAATAATTATAATAAAATTAGTTAATGCTACCACTTCTGTACCTCCTTTAATTCAACAGCAATATAATTACCTAGAACAATTTCTAATATATGTAATGATATAGGCCAAGATTCTGGAGGCCTTGGGTGGGAACTTGGCTGTTGGTTTCCAAAGGAAAAGAAAGATTCCACTCCTTCCGTACAAGAAGACTCATGCCTATTACCAACAGTTTAGAGTTTGCTGTTGAAATGAACTTAATCTCTCTTTAATTCTATGTTTTATCCTGGATTAGGCTGCCCTTGCTGGGAATTCATATTCTCAAAGTGGGAGGTGGCAGTGATCAATAGGACATACTGACTGGTTTCTGTTCAGACTTGCAGGGTAGTCCAGCCCCACAGCTGGCTCCAGAACGCCATCCTCAGTATTTGGTTCCCTCCTTTCACCATTATTATGTCCAAAATTACAAGGAGAGATAGTGAGAGGGCAGGAGAAATCAGGGTAAGAGCGCTCCAAAGCAGACCCTGCCCTCTGAGCAGCCTCACAGATGGGAAAAGCAACTCTGCTCAGCATCTTTCAGAATTGGTGTGGGTAATATGGCACTGGGCACTTTGCTGGGTTATCTGAGGTCACCAGCATTGGACCTATGGAAGGGAGGAAGAGAGAAAGCAAGCACAAGATCGTGCCAGGCAATGCACTGTCACGACTTGTTCCTCAAGCCTCAGAAACATCCACACCCATTTTATTCTTCACTGTTTCCCCATCAGCCTTGCGTGAGATGCTCCTGGGCAATGGATTTAGGAAAACCCTGTCATTTACACCTTAATGGCATATAGGGAGGCAGTAGCACTCTCCATGGGAATGGGGCTACCCCAGCCCAGTTCCACCCAGCTGGTGAGGATGGATGACTTGCCAGCTCATGGTACAGAATCACAGAGGATCGAGGAGTGGGTGAATAGACGGGACAGACTGTGGGAAGTTCCTTGCTGCTGGTCATCCTGGTGTTTGCTCTCTGTGGAGATGATTTCTCTCTGGCTGGCTAGCAAGACAGCCATCTGGCACATGCATAAGGAGTACATGATGCCTGATCACTCTGAGAGCATTTATCTTCATGAATGAGCAAGAGAGGGTTGTGTAGTGGAGCCCCAAGGAGTTGGCCTCTCCCTCCTCATGAGGGAAGATTAATGTGCTGTGAGATGTTGGCTAATGTGCATCATACATGCACATTGTACCTTTCCCTCTGTCCTCCCTCTCCTTCCCCCAGCTCTCCTCTCGTGGACTAATACAGCTTTGCATGATGAGAGGTTTCATGGAATACACTCCCCCGCCCCACAAAATGCAGGGGTAATCTGTAGCAAACAAAGTGCTTAAAATGGTTAAGGGACCTTTGATAACCTACAGTATTAACTTCAAACTGAAGAGTGGCCTATGGAAAAAATGTCACATTTCTCTCTCTCTCTCTAACATAAACTTGACTTAAAGTATCTTCTCTTTTCATATATATGGCCCATAAATTAACTAAATATACATATTATTAAATAAATATAATGAATTAAAGTTCACATTTGTACCTAAAAGAGCACACTGCTTTCTTTTAATAGTTCAAGTATAGAGGAGACTTCCAACTGATTTTTGAAGGTGGGTGGGTACACCAAGGCCAACAAGAAACTGCGTTAGATGTTGATCCTACACATCTCTTTTCATTGTTTGCTGCAATTATAATCCAGGTTACCTGCAAAATTGCTACAAGTGAGGAACAGAAATCAGCAAGAGGAAAAAATTTAGTATAAGATAACGAAATAGCAAATCTAAGCAGAGAGCTGTCTGATTTGTACCTCGTATATATTTTGCCTCAAAACCATCAATTCAAACTCTGTAGAGTCTGATCTGTGCAAAGCAGTTCCATTTGGAAGCACTTATTTTACAAGTAAATGCTCTTTGTAGTCAGTGGAACTCCAAGCTTAATGGAGAGTTGTGGTTTTGGGGGGTATGGAAAAAGCCAGGCAGCATATCTATCTCCAGGCCCTGATCTGAACCACTGTGGGAAATGACAAAACTTCTTGCACTGGTGGTGAAACATCTGGCTGGACAACACGAGTCTAGAAAGGGAAACTAAAGTAGCTATGGACATATGGGAACAAGGGAATATACAGAGACTTATGGGGGATGAACACAATAAACATGATAGCAGGCGTGAGATGGGAAATTATAGGGGGACTGGATTGATATGAATTTGTGGCTAAACTAGGAGACAAGTACTTGCATTTTAAAGTGTCTTGGGGTGAGGGAGCTGACATGGCCAGGCAGAACCATTTGTAAGCATTACGGTGAAAGGTGACTGGCCTTTCTTGAGAGGCAAAGACATCCTCACAAGAGCACACCCTGTCCACCTGCTCTGATGCAATCTGCTGCCACAAAGGCACCAGATTTCCAAAACCTCATGAGCAGACACAGGAGGAAATTGTTCTGGAAAGGGCCTATTTCTCATCACATCCGTTTTCTCAGTTAGTTTATCACTTACAAAGTCTCATGTAGGAAACTGGTAATCTACATAAAAGTGAAAGGAATGTCATGCAGAATAGCTTAAAATATGGATCCCCCATCACAGAGCCTGTCATGTCTTCCTACTGTATTTCCATCACTGCAGACAACATAATGCCACTGCACCAGTCATGTTTCAACTAACACCTCAAGTCAGGTAGACACATAACAGGTTAATTAGGGACTTTGGCAAATTGAGTCCACGGGCTGTAATTACCAGCATTCAAGACCTACAATTTCTGTTTTAATTAAAATAAACAGTGTGGAGAAGCTGACATCACACCAGAGTAACCAGCATGTAAGTCACAGTTAATTATATTAAGCTGTAGCCTCCATCACAAAAAATAGTTTGGATCTGGACTTATAGAGACTGACTTTACTATTCCATCAAAGTTTAATTGCTGTACAGAGGCCACAGACTGGTCTGGACAAGTCAGTGTTGGGGTGACGGGATACACCATGTGTGGAAGAGTTCCTTAGGGGTGGAGACAGGCAGTGTTAGCCTTTGAATCTTCCTTTCATTGTCTCCTGCCAACCTCTCACACCCTGCCATGTCCCAGTTGTGCCCTGTTCTTGCTTTGGCTGCCTCTGTCACATCAAACAGAAGTAAACACTGCTGCCTTTCTCAAAGAGCATCACCAGGGAAAATGAGCCTTGGGAAGAGAGCTGGAAAGTGAACTTTTTGGGTGGGTTTGGGTGATGTGAGGTGCGGGACACCGAGGTGCTTTGGCCATCTCCAGGTGAAGCCCCTGGTGTTGAGGACCCAAGTTCTCAGTGCCTGAGCACGCCCAGGGCAGGGGTGGCACATTCATCCTCTGCATCTAATAAATGCTCCAGTTATGGCACAACTCTTGCCTTTCTCTCCACACTCACTCCCCAGCTAATTCCTCCAGTAGTGTTGCAGAGTTTAACCATGACCCACACTCCAGCCTCTCATCCACCACCTCTCCCGCTTCTCATCCTCCACCCAAGCTTCACTCCCAACCCTGCCTATTGTCTCCTTCACCCACTTCCAACCCTGTGCCTCCTTTGATGCCACCCGACACGCGAGGTGCAGCCAGACCCACCCTGCCCAGCCAAAAACACACCTGTTTTGCAAACCAATCCAGGTATATCGGCCACACTCTGTTCTGGGATTGCTTTTACTGCATTACACAATCGCGCTCTGTGTGAGTCTCCAGCCTGAGCAGTCGTGAGGGAGCAGACGTCTCATGGGCTTGCCAGGACTCCCGGCAGGGCCATGCAATATGTGAGCTAACAATTAGACGTGCAGGAGGGTAGAGGTGACAAATCTCAGGCATGTACTTTTCCAGTCTGGTTATGACAAGCTGCCAGGTGTCCCCACAAGTGTTCAATTAACCCACAGGATGATGAAGCCCTCGACAGGGTCATGTCCTTGGAGATCCCAGGGGGACTCGCCTGAGTCTCTTGTTGCTACCTGGAACTGCCAAGGATCAGCAACAAAACACTGGAATGTATGAGCATTTCCAGGGAGGTGTGATGGTAACTTCAGGCAAAACTGCAGAACAATGCCACATATCCCAGCAGTACCATGAGGTTTCCAACACTGGAGCTAGGGAAGGGAAAAACACTGGATTTCCATATACATCCCCTGTATCTTGAAATCAATGCACTTTACCTTTGAGACAACCTGCCTGTAGAATCCCTGGAAAACAACATTTCAGTGGAGCTTTAATGACCTAATCTCCCTGGGGAGGGAGAGAGGAGGGAGTAGAGTGCAGGGAATGCTATTGTTTTCTGTTGTGAAAGGTGTGGACTTGTTTAATCAGCCAGGCCATTGGATGGACAGCTCAGATGCAGGACAGACAGCACTTCTGCTTCTCCTGAACAAGAAAACATTTTTATATCATTCTTTATTTCAGTATGTTTTCAAGCATGAAAAACTACATAAATTGCCATTTTTTAATTTTTGCACAAAGATAACCCTTTTATTTCATGACAACAAAATAATATACTCAGGCAATATGAGTGGAAACAGTTGCTCTTTATTCCTTCAGTTACTTCAGGATTCGTCTCTGACTTCCACTAACACTGGCTGATCCTTATTTAGTTAAGTATGGTTTCCCTGCCATCTCTCCATATGAAATTGTGACTCTCTGTGATGTTTTGATTAGCATATGATTAACCAATAATTTTTACTATGCCATAGGCTTCATACTGAAATTCTCCTTTTCAAGATTTCTTGATTTGTCCTGCCACTGCGTATTTCCTAACAGCTGCTGCAACCTGAAGCCTAATTATTTTCATTTTCACGATATTTTGAGTCCAGCCGATTAGCAGCAGCATGGTGAGCTTTTAATTCAGTAGTTACTACTTAAAATAGAACTCATTAAACACAACTGTCTAACTCACCATGGGTGTTGCTGTAGCTCACCTACAAAGCCCCATAGAAAGATGGTGGATTTTTGTTCAGGTTATTTTGATGCAGGATTTCTCTCTGCCTTTCTTAAGCAGGTGAGACCCCCCATGCAAGCTCAGACACTGGTGTTCAGTGTGGACCTGTATATTGCCCAAGAAAGAATATTGCCTTGTGCTCCCTGCTGTGGGTTACTAATGCTTTTTTTTTCTTCAGGTGAAAGCAAAGCAAAAATGCAAAGTCACGGGTGCCCAGCCCTGAAAAGTGATCCATGGCACTACCTGCCACAGCAGGGACTGACAGAGCAGGCGTGATGTGGGCATTGCCTGATCAGAGTGACCTGGAAAGCCATGGGTTCTCCTTCACCCTCCAGTGAAGAGGAGGAGGCAGAATGGTGACTCAGAGGAGCATCAGAGCCTTTGGGAATCTCCCACATGCCAGTCCCATGGCACCAGTCAGCCCCTTGCTGCCTTCAAAGCACCTAGCTGCATAAGGAGCGACCTGCCCACAGTCAGGAGGATGCTCCCCCAGCCCCCTGCCCCTCTTGAGCCATGCACACCAATTTTGGGACATTTCTGAGCCCTCCTGGTATCACCCTATGGCTCCTTAGCCACCAAAACCGCTCTAGACAGTGGCAGTGAGGGGGGCACAGTGTAGCTGCCTCAGGCAGTGACAGTGCACTGACCCAGGGCAGGGCCACCTTCTCTCCTGGAAACCAGCAGCCAGGACAGTGGCTGCTAACGGCCAGGACACCCAAATTACTGTTGTTCATGCTGCCAGGATACCACAGTGTTATTCAGGGTTTTAACCCTCTGGAGATACGGGCCATTCCACATCCACGTCCTGCTCAGCATTTGGGCTTTCACTGGCTGTGAGGATATGTGGGTTTAAATTCCTTTACCTAATTGTAATGAGGCGTTTGGGTTTTTCACTCCTCTTTTTAGAGCTGTTGCCAGGCAGTTTGTCCTGAAAATGCTAGTTATGGTGTTGTGGATTTTTTTCCTCTCTCCTTATCGAAGCAGGATGCCAAGAGAGAAATTTACTGTCCTGACTGTGTAACATCCTCTTTCATATCCTCCCTTCCATGCTCTGGGAAAAGCCAAGTGCCTGGGCACCAAGCTGTCAGCAGGTCAGGTCAGAGCAGCCAGGGAGCAGGCAGGAGCACGCCCCAGCCCATGCTTGTGAGAGGCTGTTACAAACCCCATTGGAGGGATGGGATGAGATTTCCCTGACTCCATCCAGCTTGGGAAAGGGTCCAATATCTTGCTTGAACTCTCTGTCCCTACATAAACCACATGCCTTACATTTGGTGTCCAAGGCTGAGTCATAGCATGGGGTCTGAGCAGCATGTCTGAGATTTTAACAGGGAGACTCTTTGCTTAGAGGAAGACTGCAGAGGATGGAGGGGAGAGAAGCACTGAAGCAGCACACTCAGAGCATGCAGAATCCAGCTGCTAGGACAGGGGAAGAAAATCCTTTTCATTTTGGTGTCCTTGAATCATAATCTGTTTTAAAGTGTATCATAATTAAAAAACACTTACATATTCATCAATGTGTGAAGATACACCATGTGTGTCATCTTGTGTCTGTGTGATGGGATCACGGGCATTTGGTCCTTGACTAAGAAGCTACAGAATCCATCACTCTTTCTGCTTCATATTTACTACATCCTTGGTTTCAAGGGGTTTTATTAAGCCTGATCAGAACTACATACTTTTGGGGAAATATGAAGCATACTTACATGTGCTGAAACTTTAAAAAAACCTCCCACTCCTGCGTTTTAACTTCTGATTATTTTGTTTTGGAGGCACCCTCAGGCCTTGGGCTTGTAGGACAGAAAGCAGCTCCCAGTAATTGGAGAGCTGAAGCCATCCTTCCCTCAAATGTTGCCATAAACATTTCCGACAAAGTAATACAACAAGGAGGCGCCTGCGTTTCTAGTCTCCAGCATTGCAGAGAAATATCACCCCTGCGATCTTGCTTTTGAAGAAACCTGTGGGTATGATAATGGGTGAGCTACTCCAACCTCATTAAAGCCAGTGAAGAACCTCCCATGGCTTTCAGGGGCACAGGTTTCAGGCTGCTTGTGTGCTGAGGCTGGAGCTGACCATTTAGAAATATTTAAACAAAGGGAAAAAACAATCAAACAAACAAACTACACTTGCTAAAAGCAGGGGGGTGGCATCTCTGTGGACAGAGTAGGGTGCAGACCATGGGTGCTCAGACACAGCCAGAATGTGCCCCTGCAGCTACCCTGGGGTGTTCCCAATGCTGGCAGTGTTTTAGACTGTCCTGGCTTTTCCTCAGCTGTCTCACCAGGTGCCTTGCGTGGCATCAATCCCACACTCATGATGTCATAAGCTGGATTGCCTTTTGATTTAAAAATAGCTTCAAACTGGAGTGGTTCGGCTGTGATGGGTCAGGTGGTGGGAAAGGAAAAGCCCCTGTTCTCCACCCACTGGATGTTGTGGAGACGTTGTGCAGGCAAAAAGCCAAGGTGTGTGAGTGAGGAGCTTTATCTTGGCTGCACTTGGGTGAAGTCAGCTGGGAAAAACAATTGCTTTTTCATAAAACTTTCTTCCATCCCAGTACCAACATGTTTCAACATACTCTGGGGAACTCACTGCCATGTATTATATGAATGTTGCTGAGAGACCTCCTAATAAAATCATATTTTTCACAGTTACCCCAATTAAGAGAAAAATAGTCAAAGTGGGTCAAATGTGGGGTTTTTTTTGAGGGGGCAAGGAATGTTTGAGAGAAATTTGACATTTCTGTGAAATGAAGTGCATGTGGAATGAATACTAGTATGAATATCCCACATTTTTTGTTGCTGTTGAGGGTATTTGATTTCTGTGGATACTGAGAATTTTGCTTTCAAATGAAACTTTTCTTTTCACCACTTACGTCCTTCTAGTGCTGCTCAGACACACTTCCAACCCATGCCAGCAGCAGTGCTGCGGGTGACAGACCAAGTAACACATCATGCTGAAGATTATACCATCCTTTTTAATAAATCTTTTCTCTCTGATAAAGGGGCAGGACATGACCTGTTAGAGCCAGCCTGAAGTGAGCAGTGTGTTGGATTCCTAAATGAGCAGAATACTGGAAATTCACACAGTTGCCATGCTGGGAGCCCTGCAGACCCTCAGGGCAGGGGGATTGGAAGAGGCCAGAGCCATGTGTGTCCCCAGGCAGGGTGCCAGCCACCTCTCCAAACCCTCAGGGGTGTCAGTCTGCATCGTGTGTGCTGAAAGGTTAATGCTCCCTTTTTCTTTGTGCTAGTAGCTTCTCCAAAAATGAACATCATGCTGCCAGCTCAGGTTCTATGGCTGTTCCTTCCATCTCTTCCCCCTCACATTCAGAAAAGAGGAGCTAAAGGAAACACCTTTGGCCTCAGTGAATGGGTAGAAGCTTTTGTACTTCCCTCTGCTGCCCTTCCCAGCCTGGTGACGTGGGGATTTCTATTTCCTGAGCAGCTGCTGGATGCTGCACCTTTAGGAGCTCCAGCACTGACTCCTCCACACCCTTTCCCCTTCAGCAGAATTCACACAAAACCAGGAGATTAAAAAAAGCCGGCTATAAAACCCAGCCCGGTGTTTGCTTGGGCAAAGTGACTCTGCTCTTAGCTGCCTGTGTGGAACTGCTGCAACCCCAGTGTCTTGGAGGAATTTTTGGGGTGAGATGGGCAATTGGGGCATTCAGAAATTACATCCCAGTCCCTCCTGAAATTGCTGGGATGGTTTCTTAAATGCAGTGTGGATAATTTGTACTATGTTGGTGTCCTTGATAAAAAATATATTTTTTCTTTTTAATGAATTGACTTGCTGACCTGCTTCTTTTTTCATAAATTCTTTTCTTCTAAACAAATCTTAGGATCCAGGTGATTTCTGCCATCTGCAACTGGAGCCAGGTCGAATCGTCCCCGGCTTGTTCTGTTCTTGGTAGCTGCTGCTCCTCTGACACCTCTCAGATCACACTGACAAGAAAAACTTTGATTCCTCAGCCTGTAATTCCTGCCTCTGTGTGTGGGACAAGCTCACACACCTTGTAACTATTTCACTTCGGCTCAGAACTCATCTCCTCATTACCCAGATATAATTACATCTGACACAGGTATTGAATGAACCAAAGCACAAAGGAAAAAGACAGAGGGATTAAACTGATACAGGTCTCTCAACCCTCTGAACATTGTGCCCCCATAAAGAGCTCAAGGAGAAAGAGGATGAATAATTGTTGAAGGATCATAGGCATGATTAAAAGGTGTAATCTCTCATATGGCACTTGAAGACTCAGACAATTATGGAAGTTATAAAGAAAAACCAATTTCAGTGTTTGGACGGAAGCTCAGGGATTTTTTTTTTTGTTGTTTGTTTGTGTGTTTTTGTTTTATTTTCCTTTTCTAACAGGAAACCAGAGAGCCTGATGTGTGGCTTAACACAACATCTAACTTTGCATTACAGGTATGTTTTCAAAAGCACTTAGGGACAGCCTGACAGCTGCCATGGAGCCCGTGACTTCAAAAAACAATAAAAAAAAATTCATTTGAGAGGCATTAATAGCAACAACAACAACCCTGGAAGCAGGGTTAGGGGAGGGATTGCATGGCTGCTGCATGGCAGTGATGATGTCCCTGCCACCGTCAGGGACATAGGTGTGGCTGGGGATGCCACAGTGGGTGTCAGGTCACCCAGGTCCTACTGGTGACTGGGGAATGCTGCTTGTCCCCATCAGAGCAGCTGCCTGCCCTGCCTCTGGGCAGCAGCCTGCGTGCAACAGGCCTTCAATAAATTTTTCAGCAGGTTTATGTGCTGTTGAAAACTTGCGAAAATGTCGCAGCGAGAGGACGGCGCAATTTTCTTGTTAAAACTCTGCTCACTCATGAGCGGGAAAAAAAATCAGGGGTGGAGGAGAAGCTGTGGATCACTGGATCCTTGTCACCTGTTCTGTTTTCTTTTAATTAAAAAAAAGGGGAGGAAAAAACAACCGAGGTGTCTTCTTGTAGCAAATGGAGGAAAATAGAAAGTAAACACAAACAGAAGTGCCAAAAAAAATATTACCTGGGAAATTCCAAAATGAAAGCATTTTGTTTAAAAAAATTTCAATTAAGGTTGCTAAGTAACAACAGTGTATCTACTTATCACCTCATTTACAAAATCTAAGCACTGAAAAGCCAAGACATTAAGAGTGGTGGAGATCATAAATCTTATGCTGCTGACATAATAAGCGTACATGCATTATTCTTATCAAGTACAAAGAAAGTAAATACATATTTCATCACAACAAGCTTAATGCTGACCTCTAAATAAATAGCTGTCTTTCATTAACAAGCCCAAAACAAAACATAAAGCAAATCCTATTAAAAAGAGCCATAAAAATTATGTATGTAGGCACTAATGACACATATTGATCAGCTTCATGTGCAAAGCCATACACTTGCATAATTCTGCCACAAGTCAACATGGTTATGCATCTTTTTTTTCCTCAAATCAGACATTCCATAATATTCTCAAGGAAACACAATTATAAAGGATTAACTGAAAGCCAGCTGTCAGTTCGATAGATATATATGTTTTATATAAACACAAACATAAGCCCCAGTGTTCACCATATCTCTTTAAGAGCACTTTACTATTGTAACTGAGATTACCAAGCTAATATGATTTTAAAGGTCAGAGTCAGGGCTGCTGGTTTCTGGTGGGACATACTGCAGAGGTGTGTTTTATGCTTCATAAAGCTCCGACTCTCTGCTTGGTGCTAATTAGGATAGTCTCTTGTAATCAGTGGCACCATTCCAACTTCCATTAGCTAAGTTTTGGACTCAAAAGGCTGTTACTTCCATGGTTGCCCCATTTCAGTTGAGCACTTAACCATATGCCAAGCCCTATGCAGGTGCTTAAGCTCTGAGAAGTGCTTATTTTCAAGTGTGGTGATGGATCACGGGGATGATGTGGGAACATGGAGGAATGTGCTCGTCATACTTCAAAACCCCGACTCCAAGGTGCTCTGTCAAGCACTCTTCATGTCTTCCAAACATTTTGGCTGTTTCCAGGGCACAGGGACATTAATCCTCCAGCCAGGCCTGTGTCAGCAGGTGTCTGCTTATATGTGGAGCCCCTGCCAAACTGGGTTGATGTGGCACGGATGGATTGACACGGGCTGAAGGGGAACAGCACAGCCACTTTGAGGGGCCAGGGTGGTCCCTGGGATAATTCATGGCTTGAACAAACAGCATGAATTTGCCATAGGTTTCAATCAGCATCACTGGGACCCCAGGTGCCAGCCTGTCACAGTCGACATGCCTGGCTGTGCCAAGGTTTCACAGGTTTCACAGATTTCACAGGTTTCACAGGTTATTCCGAGTTGGAAGGGACCCACAGGATCATCTAGTCCAACTCCCAGACCCACAGGCTTGGAACCACAGGCACCACGCTCCATCCATCCAAGTCTCCCATCATCTAGACCATGTCACTGAGCTCCTCATCGAGTCTTCTCTTAAGTACCTCCAGGGATGGCGACTCAACCACCTCCCTGGGCAGCCCATTCCACTGAGAGATCACTTTCTCTGTGAAAAACCTCTTCCTAACATCCAGCCTAAACCTCCCCTGGTGTAGTTTGAGGCCATGACCTCTTGTTCTGGTGTCGTCAGACTGAGAGAAGAGATTCACACCCACCCGACTGCAACCTCCCCTCAGGTAGTTGTAAGGTCTCCCAGCCGAGCCTTCCCCCATCACATCAATGAACTGAGACTTTCTGATGGATGAACAACTGATTTTGACTCCTTATAAGTAGCATTTGCTCTGTAGTTATTGCCACAATATACCAAATCTTTTTTAAAAAAATCACACTAAGTGCACCGAGGATCATATTGTAGCTGAAACTTCTGAAAACTTGCAGATAATAGTTAAACCCATTCAGCTTTGAACACTTTAAAAACTGATCAGACCTCTTTCTTAAAGCCCTGAAGTGCTTTTAACTCCCACTGAAGCCAATCAGGGCTCTTTGAAAGCAGTGAATGGCAGAACTAGCCCCTGAAACATGTGAGCCCAGCTACGGAGAGTAGAAGCAGAAAATAGGTTACCCCTCCCAGCACAAAAATGCAGATGTGAATTAACGCCACATATATAATGACATTTAAAAGCTACATTCAGTAAATCTTATTCAGAGCGAGGAAGAAATATGAAAGAAATCCATCAACATTAATTTAGCTCAGACAAATAAGTATTACTCAATGTAAGCCAAATTGCAAACGGCAGAGACTCATGTATCAGTAAGTTTTAATGATCACTCCACTCCTGAAAATGTTTCGACAGAAAAAATGTATAAAGTAGTCCTTTCATTCAACGGCTCATTAAAAAATAAAAAAAGGAAAAAAATTTTTAAAAAAAAGAGAAAAAGAGCAAAACTGTGCTGAAATTTGAATTAAAGTGTTCATTTTGAAGAAAAGAAGAACTACAAAAAATCTCTCAGGTTCTTAGGCTCTCCTGGGAGAAAAAGAGAGGAAGAGAAAGAAGGTGTGTGTATCTGTTTGTGTTGTGCAGAAAGTGAGGTTTTTTCAAAGCCTTTCAGCTCTGCTGATGAGGTAAAAAGTTTTTCTTTGAAACTAGTTACATTTCTCCCCTTCCCTGCTTTCCCCTCCCTGTATTTCTCGGATGGAGGCTCACCAAGGAGTGGTGAGAGGGAAAAAATGTCCATGTGGGCAGAGAACAACCAGGAAGGGACTTCCCTTTAAAATTTCTCCTTTTGTGCCTTTTCAGTAAGATCAGAAGGGATGGAAAATTGGGAGAAAATGGGGAAACCCCCCTGGTTTCTTGCCCAGTATCACTGACTTGTGTTTTGGCTGCCTCCTTTTCCCAATAAACCCTTTCATTTTCCCTACGGCAAAAAAGGAAAACCTGTGCTCAAACCAGCAGTGGTGATAATGATGGGAGCAACATTGGTTCCAGATGAATGCTGAGCAAGGAATTGTCCATTAAAATGCTGAGTGCCACCATGGCCAGTCCCTTTCTTTCACCATGAGCTGTGTGAGCACCTGGCTGTTGGACAGTGATGTGCAGTGATAGAAGAAAAGTATTTTAAGGCAGATGCAGGGTAAAAAGTGTGTGTGTAAGATTTCCGCATTAGAAGTGGAAGGAATACCCTGTGTAGGCAAAGGGCAGCACACACTGTGTGCTATGTGTATGTCAAAGATTTTTTTAGAAAAGAAATGTATGTAAAATAATGATATTTCAGCCTTAATCATTTTATTGACTGTAATTAGTTAGTGTTAATCTGTCTAAACATGTCAGTGATGACAGCACTTCCTAGTAGCCAGATAATAAATCACATTCTACGAAGCAAAAAAATTCAGAGGGTTTTTATTTGGTACAGTTTGTACGATGGCAGAAGTAATTTATTTTTATTTAGTTTCACTTGGATATATGTAGTCTTGAGTCTGAATTTACCTTTAAAATCTCTCTATATGAGATACTGAGAGAGGAAATCCTTTACATCTGCTGATACCTGCCTGTGTGTGCCACTAACACTATTTTATGAAAACAAGTTGAGGGGGTTTCCCTGATTTTTTTTCTTTTAATCCTTTCAAGAGGGTGTAGAACTAATTTTTTAGCTCATTATGGAGGTAATCTTCCCTTGCTTATTTGACTTGGGCTGTTTCCATAACATCTGCTTTCATGCAGAGGCACTGGGTGCTCCCTGGATGTAAGCAGCACTATATGTGGTTACATTCACATGTTGTTCACTTAATGAAATCCTGGCAATTGGCCTGTGTTTGAAATGCATCTGAACCACAGAAAACTACTCAAAGCTGTTGCTATCCAGGAACCCAGAGAGGAGAGAGATGGTATTGTCTGTGCTTTCTTAGTGGAGCTGGATGAAAAATACTAGGCAAAAAAAGAATGCACATGTTCTTCTGAAAAAAAAGCCCCAGAGAATGCACAAGGAAATTCTGGATTGTGTGCTAAAAGGTTTTCTTAAATAGGGATGGAGGAAAGGTTCTTGCCAACTCTCTTAAATCGCTTTGGAGTGAGTGTTCTTGCTTGGTGCCCTGCACAGACATCTGGCTTTTGGCAGACTCATGGGCATAAGTGGATGAACTTGTTTCCAGTCCTTTGAGTCAGTCTAAACTGAATCCTCAACTCACCTGTGACCTGCCCTCCTTCCGACCGTGTCCACCACTGGCACAAACTGGGCAGCACTGGAGATTGTCCTTCCAGAGAACAGGTCACCTGGAACATGCTCTGGTGCTTTCCTCTCTCTCCCTTTATATATATATATCTGTATTTTCAAATTTCTGTCATTTCAGCTGTCACAGAAAAATTCTAATTTTAAACATTCTTGCCCAAAAGCAAAGATGTCATTTTGTTCACTGCATTTTTCAAAAATATTTCCATAATTTCAATTAAACCACTTAGTCAGTGAAGTGGGGAAGGAGGCAAGAAGGTGCTGATGGGGAACAAGAGCTATTACAGGCAAAGTTAACTATTAAATCCTTATAATAATTTTTGTGAGAGTGTGATTGTGCAGGTCTGTTCTTCCCCAGTGTCAAGGTAGGACCTGGCCTTGCCAAAAGCCACACACATTCCTCACTGGGATACAAATCCTGTTGTGTGCTGGTTGCTAATGTAAAGATGTTTGTACTCCCCAAATCACAGCAGAAATAAACTGATCTATTCTGAAGCCAACCCAGACCCAAAGGCTTCTTTATGTGCTTGTTCACAAGCTGCTGTTTTATCACAGGGCATGTGTCAGCCAGCAATTCATTCCTTTCTGTTGCAGGGATTTCATGCTATGGGAAGTGATGGGCGTTTTTGAATAAGGCAGCAGAGAAAGCCAATTGCTTGGGGCTCTCAGGAGAGAGGCAGAGGGGCATGGGAGAGAGAGGAGCATGCCAAGGGGGATGAGAAGGCAGAAGGCTTTCCAGTGCTTATGCTGTTTGCATCACTACCACCTCACCAGCAGGTAATGCAATCCACTCAGAGTTGCTTCACAAGACTGCATCACTACCAGGAACAGCTGAGGTCAGTGGGCGTTCAGGTGGAGATGCCCTGAGTCAGAGAAGACGTCAGCTGATGGAGCAGATCAAGGGGCTAGTTGGGATTTTTTTTTTTCCAAGATGGTAGACGTTAATCTTCTAAACTATGTCTTGGTGAGATGAAAGTGCTCTTGTTCCATTCTGCTCCCAGCCTGTGAATCAAAACCAGACACTCACTCACACACACACAAAGTGCTGTCAAGTTATGTTCATGTAAGACATTAGATTTTATTTTTTTTTGGCATTTTGAGCCCAGCTCTGCCAGCATCTACGTATTTCCAGAAAGATTTGAGCACACAGACTTACAAGAGCAGATTTTAGTCTCCAGCAGAGTCCATGTTGTGGCATCTGGAGCCACCTTCCTTGGGAACCACCACCTGGGATGCATGAGGGGCTCTAGTCCTGGATGTAAACCCTCACATAACCTTGAGATCTTCCAAAATCTAAACCAGAAGAGACAGTGGCTGCACAAGGCTGTGTGTGGGTATGTGTGTTTGAGAGAGATAATTATTGGGAAAGGCAAGAAAACAATTACCCGTTGCTATAAAGTGTTCTCAGTAGACAAGAAGAATCCCAATCCTTTAACCTTTTAATTGATTTTAATTATTCAAAGCTCTTTCTGTCTTTGCTCAAATAGCAGTGTGATACAATATTGTTGCAAGTATCTCAGCGCCTTTTGAGATACTTAAAAATGAATAGCTGGGAAGCTGGTGCCTTCTGTCCCTCTCAAGCAGAGCCCACTGCACAAGAGCCAGATTATTCTAACAGCTCTCTTCATTTCATGGGGATTCGTTTAAGTGGATTCCACACAATACTCTAAAAATGTTATGAGAGATGATTCTAATAAGGCAGAAGCCACTATGGCATTTAAGGGGAATTTAATCTTATTCTCCTACCACATAAAAAGGAGAGAAGTGCTGACATTTCAGCCCACCACTGGCCTATTTCACAAACATTTCAAACTGTGCTTTTCCACATTATACAGCTGTGTATTCCACTTATACACGTGTATATTCTATCAAAACCCTTTTTGTCCACTATGATCCCCAGTTCACTTCCCTCCCTTTTGGAAAAGGCAGAGAACGAACTGGTAATGGTTTTCAGAAGCAGAAATGACTGGTTTGAGGAGGTGGGGTCTGCTGAGACCTGGCAGTGGTATCACAGCAGTGAACGGGCAGCACTCCGCATCCTTTCTGTGCAGTTCAAACAGTCAGGAACATTTAAAGTGCATGCTGGAGCATGCACAGGGTTATTGCTGTGATTCACTGCTGCATAGACATGGATACCCAGAATAGGAATGGCAGTCCAGTATAGGAATGGTTATCCAGTCCACCACAGTTACAATGCTGGAAGAAGTGTGCTGAATCCATGCTGTTGCTTCTCTCAGCTGTTCTGGTTTTGGCTATACCCTAACAGCTCCTCTGTGGGGATCTGTCCCAGTGCTCCAGTGCAGTGGGGCACTCACACTGACTGGTTTGTAATGCCATGAGCACAGAGGTGAATGTAGGAGGATCATCAAACCCAAGGACTTGGCAGCCAAGGGGTGATGCTGAAATGCTTCAAAATACTTACGCACAAGTTCACTGGGATAGTTTGCAAAAGAAGGAGGCCCTATTCATCCCAAGGAGCAAAACCTGTAGTGGAAGTAAGCTGGTTGGAAGTGCAGGGCTGCCCAGGTGGATGGGATGTGTCTGGCTGCCTCAGCCCAGCTGGCTGTTCATTTCTTTCTCCCTCATATGGCTGAGCAGCCCCTGAACACTGGCTGGTTTTCTCCAGATTACTTACTATCCCAACCTTCCCTACAGTGTTTGGGCCTCCCCGCTCCTGTGTCACAGCACTGCTCTGAGCCACACACCCTCAGGACAAGGCACTGGGTGTCTGAAGAATCCGAAGGCACCACTGGGTTCACTTTTCCCATTGTTTTTCCCACTCTCTGTTGCACAAACCAGCCCTCCTCCTTCCCATGGCCTATACCTGCCATTATGCTTCCCGGAAGTTGGCTTCCTGGGGTAGAAGCCTTCATCCCTACAACTGAGTTGACTTACCTGACCCTATTCTTACTCCTCCCTCTAATAACATTTGCCTATTTATTACATATGCCAGATACAAAGTTACAAAGGTAATTAGCTTACCGTCCAACCTCTGAAGAGTCTGCCTTTCCAATGCTGTCTCTCCAGCCAAGACATATGGTTTAGTGGTGGGCTTGGCAGTGTTAACAGTTGGACTCAACGACCTTAGAGGGCTTTTCCAACCCAAATGATTTTATGAACCCACAGCAGTTCACTAACAGTTGGTAGTGGGTTCAGTACTCACCTAGAAGGTGCATATACAGAGGAGTTTGTGGGCTGTTGAAGATAAGGATCAATTTTCATAGCGGTTTGCATAGTTTCCAATAGAAAAGGTCTTGCTTTCATTTGTATTTATAGGCACCACTTACAGTGCCAAAAGGATGTACAAGCAATAGCTTTTGTTCTGTGTGGTGATGATGTTGATGGGTGGGATGGGAAGAGTGTGTGTTTGGCTTGGGGGTGCCCCAGATGCCTGTACTAAGTGACAAGGAACTCAGAGAAGGGAGTGCAACCCCTTAGTTTGCCATTCCTCCTTAATTTGAAAAACAACCAATTGTAAAGTAGTTCCAGCATAAAAGAGAAAGGGCAAAATCCAAACTAGGAACTCCAAATTTGAGACTTGGCCCAGAAAAATATCTTTTCATCCTTATGCAAATCAGACAACTCCTGCTTATTTCATCATGAAGTGGGAGGCAGGGTAAGGCTGACGTAGCCTACAGTACCTCCCAGGAGTATTAGGAAGGTTAATTAGTTAATGGTTCCAAAGTGTTATAATACAAGTGCCAAACAAAACTTACAAGAGGAAAAAAACGACGTGACAAAGAAAATAAATAAACATGAAGCCAAATTAAACATAGTTAAGGGATGTAACTCTATGATATCAAATATGAGACTGTAGAATAAAAATAGAGATTGATGTAACTTACATGACCTGCAAAATACTGAATGCAAAACTCCACTGGTTGCACTGTATGAAAAGAAAGATTGATTCTAATAAAAAGAGCTTTTAGTTAATTTTTAGGCTTCTGTGACAGTGATTTATTTTAATGATACACAAAGCTTCACTTTGCATTTGTGATTTCAAGACCTCTATAAGTTTATGTAAATTCTAGCTACTGGGGCACGAGATAAAATCATGGCTCTTACTTACTTTTATAGTGTCACATAAATGTGAAAAATTGAAGAGTTGCTCCAGGCCAGCATGCTACATTTTGACATTGTGAGAATCTCTGTATCCTGCCTATTCTGCTCTGATCAGGGAATATCTGTGTGAGCGTGTACTTAGGGGGGAAACAGAAAGGAAAGGACAAAGCAGCTCGCATTATTGAGGATCCAGAAGCAGTGCTCCCTCACTCCCAAGCTATTTCACTATGTGGAACATCAAATAAACAGGAAGAAAAAAATACTTAGTGGCCATTTCAAACATATGACATATTCTCTGTGGGATCCAAATAAAATCAGAATATTTCTCATGATTCTGTCAGTTGGCAAACTCAGAATTGATCCTCTCTCCATGCAATCCTGAGGCTGAGATGGAGCTAGTTTGGAGTGAAATTGCATGGTGGAAACATGCCTTGCTCTGCGATTTTGCCTGGTTCTGCAGTCAAATTTCACAATAATGAAAACTGTAAGTCAAGAAATTGAGGAAATGTCATGAAAAAGAAACCCACGAAATAAATATGTGCTGAATAAATCCATCCACATTAACTTGGGAGAAACAGGAATAGTGGCTACGCAGCACGTCTGCTCTCTCAGCTGATCACTGAATCACGGTCTGACTTTGAGCACATCACTTAAATCTTGCTTAGCTTTGGTCTTCTCCTCCAGGAAAGGGAGAGAACAAAGGACACGTGTGCCAGACTTGCTCCGAGAAGAGCCGCAGTGTGTGCCTGGCTGCCCACAGCTCCTGCAGCCCCCGGGCTGAGAGTAAGAAAGGTGGATTCCACAGGATGCTCTTTCAGCACATCCAAGGCAGTGCCTATTTTGGTTGATTGATCTTCAGGAATGATGGGGACAAAAGACTGGAGTGAGGACAACACCCGTTTGCACCCTGGGGTGCCTCTGGGCACTTGAAATCTATTGGTCCTTTGCTCCTGCCATCCTGTGTTTTTCCAGCTAACAAGCCCCAGGCAGCTCTGCACATGCAGAGGAGCTGGGAATGCTCGACATGTGAGGAGGTTAGTGTGTTTCTGCTCTTACAATCATTTCAAGGGACTGCTGATGGCTTTAAAAACATACTGGCATTGCACTGTGTGGCACCATGTGTCTTTCAAGGCTGAGTTGCACACTGTGGTCTACACTGGGATCAGTGCCTGCAGAGCTGAAACCACTGAGACTCATATGGGTTTCATTCAAAGTCCTTGCAAATGTGACTGCAAACTCCAAGGAATGTGCCAAGTTGTGTCTGTCACACCGAGCCTTACACGCACAAGCTGATCAAGGGCACTTCCTATAGTTTCTCCCCCAAAAGAGGGGCCTGGCAGCCCCCACATGGGGGGGCCTTTCCTTGGGGTCAGGGGACAAGGATCATTGATCATCACTGAGAAGTGTGTGCCATGACAATTAAGAAATAACACAACATAAAAATGAATACTCTGGACCCAGACGAGGCCTTGGGAGTCTCTCTGGTACCACAGTGAATCCTTCAGACTGTCCTACTCAGATTTATTCCACAGGCACTGAGCTCCAGTGTCCCCAACTGCATGATGTCCATTTTCCCCCATTGCCTGAAAGTGACATTTATACCAACATCCATTATACCCCCCTTCATGCTGTGCTTAAATTCACATCCTTTTCCTCCTCCGTCCCATGAATTTGCAGCGCATCAAGTTGCAAGTACATGAAGTTGAAGGGGTTTAGTCTGTTCCACATCCCATAAAAGCTGAGCTTAATGGCTTTTTTTTTTACCTGAGCAGTCCTATAGATGCCATTCCAAGGGTCTTTATGTGATACAAGCCAAAGAAAGCACATGACAGTAGAGATTAAAGGAGACACTAATGAATTAGTTTTGGTTAAGCATACTTCTGAATTTGACCCATCTCTTCTCTCTGACATACACATCTTCTCTACCTGGTGGCAACATTGAAAGCACCCTGTAAAGGAGGAGAGAGGAAGGGGAAAGAAAATGTGATTATGAAACATCAGAGTAGATCTGATCATGTCAAATTCCTCTGGAGGAAAAGACAGAGAGAAAAATTACCAGCACGCAGTGCTTGAAGTCAATAAATGAAATTTACCCAATTCAGCTGAGGCATCAGGGAAATCACTCTTGATTTGTCTTTGATAGGTTGACAAAATCTCTGCTAAAGTCGTTTTAATGTGTTTGTAACTAGGCTTCCAAATACATTGAACCCAGGCCAGATCTCAGCTTAATAGGACCAGCCCTCCACGTCAATCAAATTTGTAGCTGGTGAGAAAAATGAACCTTTTTTTGTGCCCCTTGTTCTCAACTTGGGCAAAGAGCCCAAAAGTGTCTGAGGTTTTACTTTGCCAAGCTTCTGAAGGAAAATTTGCTTGCAGGAATGAAAATGCCCCATGGCTGTCTGTGGCACAATGAAACAAGTGAGGCCAAAAACTGCCCCCAGATGTTTTCATGTGGCATCTGTTGGAGTCAGCAGTGCTATGGTGTAGGTGAGCTGAGGGCAGAATTCAGCCTGTTGATAATGGAATTAGGCATTATGAAATTAAGGTATGTTCTGCTCTCTGTGTCGGCAACATTAATGAATTCATTCACCGCTTAATTAATATACAAAGCCACAGAGTGCTGTTGGCAAATTAACTGTCAGCAAGACACATCGCTCCAAGGATGATGGCATATTTGTCTTTTCTTCACCCTGCTTGTGTCAGGGGCAGAGATCACACTAGGTGCTGAGTCATAGTTATAATGGGAACTACTGGGAGCTGAGCTCTTTGGAAAAGAGCTGCTCCTGTCCCCTCCATTTCTGAACACAGGAGGCAAAGGTCAGAACTCCATCCAATGTGAGGGACTGCAGAAACACTTCTCCCTCTTCTCAGTCCTGCAGTGGCAGTCACCACTCCCTCACCTCCACTTGCTTTATGGTTGAGAAACAAGATTATTTATATTAAAAATGGCTAAACTCAGTGTCATAACTAAAGAAGAGCTGCAATGGTAATATGTGAATCTGTGTCTGGATTTTCCCCAAATCAAGTTAGAATTTTTAAAAGGGGTCTGGATTCACAGCAAAGCAGAATCCTGACTACTTGCTGTTTCAATGTAGGTGATATTCCATCCTCAATAAAAGTGAAATGCATACTTGAACTTTCTTGAACTACTTGAACTTCTGAATGGACTGATACTGAGTAGGGAATATCAGGAGAGCAAGCAGTTGTACAACTCTTAAATTCAGCTCAGGAGTGAGCTCAGGATTCAGCTTCCTCTCTGATCACACTTTCAGTTGTGAGCTCAAAGTACACTCCAGTTCCTGTGGCTTCAAGTAAAGCCACAAGTTTTCAGTATGTTTCTACAGAAATTGCACGAAACAGTGAAAACTTTGGTCAAAAATGAGCCCTGGTGAACTCGAAAAGCTTTGTAAATCTTTATTAAGTTACACATTCATTAATCAAAGCTGAAACCTGGCAGGGTGGAGTGGGTTGGTTACTCACTGCACCCACAGCTCAGTGCCCAATCCCAGCCTCACGGAATCCTCTGGGAACTCTTCCTCTAGACTTAGGACAAATGCTTGAATGACAGCTAGTCCAGGATCTCTTTTCCGTGCATGATACAGATGAGGCTACTAAGGAGAGGAGACACTTGTTTACAAGGAATGCTTCATCTCAGAACAGGGGGAAGGCATGATTACAGAAAAAAAAAATGCACCAAATGTTTTGCAAATCTGACTCTCTATCAGAAAAGCAACTATGTAAATACACAGTTATTCTGTGCAAGAAATTTTTTTTAAGCTGTCTCTCTAATTGCACAAGAGGCTCCTTTGCTTTAATGAAAAACATCTGCCATCATTTACAGCAGAGGCTCCAATGTGCATTTGCACTGCACTGCTTTCTCTCTTAGAAATGCATGGGAACATGGAATGGAGGAACTTGGTTTGTTGGCTGAGTAAGGAATTTCTACAGGGGAAATAGGGTGGTGGGAGCTCAGGTGTGACAGAACCTTCCCACATTTCAAAATTCATCTCCGTGGACTTCTTCCATTCCACAAAAGAAGGATTATCCCCTTTCATAGTAAATCTTCATATGAAATAGAGTCTATTATGGTTTTAGTTGAGTACTGTATTTCACAGAATATTAAATCTGAAGCTGACTAGAGACTTAGCAGGATAGGCAGAGAGCTACAGGCTCAAGTCAAAAACGGGTGGACCCTAAACTGGCTGGAGGTAACTGGTACCTTTGTATTGACTTCAGGGAGCTTTGGGAAACGCCTAAGGTTGACAAGGACTTGTATATATGAATTTAGGTACTTTGCCATTAGAACATGGGATGAGTGAAAACCTACTTCACACTGAATGACTGTAATAAAAATGAATGAACTTAAAAAAAATCATCCACAAAACAAAAAACAACTGACAGTTAATGAAGTATTTCCACTGAATAAATATAAAAATTGTATGCAAGCTATGCAAGCTGCTACAACTGAAGTGACTTTTTGCTCTAAATGCTTGTCTCCTCACTTTGACAGCAGTTATCACCTAAAAGGATATGCTTCAGGTCACAGCTGCTATCAGCATTTTAGCTATACCTACTTGACAGACCTCCAAAACTGTAAGGAATTTCCTATGAGGTTGGTGAGCAGAGATTTTACAATTTAATCATAATTGTTTTTCTCTGCCATGACAATATGCACTGTGTCTTAGAGCTGTACCATACTAGATGTAACATCTGGTGGTGTGACCAGTGGCATGGAGCTGAGCCCTGCTCCTGCACCCCTTCCACTCCCCTCCTGCCCCAGACCTAAAATAGGGAGATGTGGACTCCCTTACCACTGAAAAAAGGGAGCATGGTACCACATGCCTCCACTCTGAAGAGTAAGAGCCTGGTTAGGCAGGGTTTGACCCTTGGTTTGCAGATGTTGGGAACAACAGGGGCTGTTTTAGTTGAAAGCAACTCGTCAGTTTCTGGGCGAAAGAAGCAGAGAAGAGAGCCAGAGAGTGAAACATTTGTGTGGTTGGTAAATATGAGAGATGTGTGGTTGGTTTTGAAAAAGCTTGGTGTATGCATTTCTAGTATCCCTGCGAAGAAGAGAGTGGATGTAGGTGGAAGAAATGGGCAGCAACAAACCAGCTTTAAAATCTAAAATGAATTGTTCCCCATGGAGAACAATAAACTTCTATTTCTTCGTAGTTTCTTAAAGAACAGTTATTTCAGAATGAGGAAAAGTAATCTGTTCTGGACTCACTAGGCCACAAGGTACCATCACTTCATACCTTCAATTCACACTGGCGTCAAACCCGGTTGAACAAACCACTACTATCAATATACTTGGTTTGTGAGACAAATAAAAAAGCCCAGTGAACCCCCCTAATCTTCTGCTTGTCTGGACTATTAGCAGCTTCAGTTCTAATGATGGGTGAACCTCCTAAGGTCTGAGATGTCAATGAAAGTTTGGATCAAGGACATGATATGATTCTGATAAATTTAAGACAGAAAGGTAGATCAAAATATGGGTCAGGCAGTTGTTAGTGTTTCTTTAAAGATGATAGAGGAATGGTTTTTAACACTTCCGAGGAGTTTTGTTGATGTTCTTATGTACTCTCTTTGTTTAAAAAAATAAATACATTTTTCATGCCTTCAGAA
The DNA here is from genome assembly GCA_013390025.1 of Pitta sordida. Taxonomy (NCBI): domain Eukaryota; kingdom Metazoa; phylum Chordata; class Aves; order Passeriformes; family Pittidae; genus Pitta; species Pitta sordida. Next base: position 35,292 of record WEKX01008672.1, on the reverse strand, counting down.
TTCCAAGCTGCAGAAAATTTCCTCTTGTGATGAGAAGCATTCAAAACAAAAACATGTGGCCTGATTTGTCTTTTATAGAAATCAAAGGCTGTATTCTAAAGAGACTTCCTTTACCACACAAATGTAGCAGATGTTTTTTAAGATTATAGCTGCACAAGCAATCTATGGTTTGAATCTCAGAAGCATTTAAAGTTTTTTTTAGAGGAAGAGTTTTTTGTGTTATACTGTGATAAACTGCAAGTGAGTAGGAAAGGGATTGTCTGAGACAGGTAATTAAGGTGACAGTGTACAGTAAATTTGGCCAGCATTGTTTTAATTCAGGAAAATAAAGTTAAAAATGATCAGATCCTCTCAGTCTAATGTTTTGGTAGAGGGTTAATTAAAACACATTTTCAGAGCCAAAGTTGAAGAGATTAGATCTATGGTAAAAGCTGCCCCGACAGAACAATACAGCCAAAAGTGTGCATTTGCATATGTGTCATTAATGTGATGTTGTTTCCATTATTTTTGTCCCCAGTGAAGCTCCTGTGTCTGCACTGGAGCCAAGGGCTGAGCTGGAGCAAGTGACTGATCATAGGAAGGTGCATCAGGAGGCCTTGTCAGTGGGTTCAAGGTTGCTGGATCAAGCTTCAAGCAGAACAGTCAGGTCTTAATCCTGTTTTCTGTCTGTGATAATGTTCTTTTCTCTAACTGTGAAGGCTCCTGCAATTCCTGAACTGACTGACTATCTCGGGGAGCTTTGAACTCTGGACACTGCTTTGACAGTCTTAAAAATGTGGCTCCTGAAGCAGTCTGAAATGGGAAGTGAGGATGTAAGACATGACTGCAGCCTTTTTAATAGATCTAAAGGGTATTGGTCTCTGTATATTCTAGTGAGATTACTGAGAAAAAATGAATAAATAAATAAAAAAAACAGGTAGGGAAAGATGCAGAATGAAAAGACAGATCATGCAAAGGGGAAGCCTTAAGAGATTGCGTATTTCAACATTCGGGACTCTCTGCAGCAATCAGCTGCACGGGCTGTTGCTGGGTGGCAACATGGAGGAAATTCAGCCAGGGAGCATGAACCCTGCTGTGCCCGGGACACAGGGACATTCCTAGGTTTTTCCTTTAAAATCACTATCAACTCCGGCTTTGGAAGGGAAGAAACCGCTTGGTCACTAGCAGAGGAGGTGGAGAACACTAGACTTCAAGAGGCTTTAAGTCGGAATTAGACATCACAGCTTCTGCTCTTCTCAATAAATGTGAGAGTTCTGCTGGCAGGAAAAAACACTGTCATATCAGGATGGCTCTCCCATCACAGCAATCCTTTATTGATTTTTGTGAACTATTAACCCACTCTTTTCAGGAATTCAGTGATGGATGGTGATGTGGGTTAGTGCTGCTTCTCTGATGAAATCTGATGAGGAAGATACTGGCCATTACCTTGCTCAGGGCTCAGCGCAGTGTGAGCGATCCCGCCTCTTATGGTGGGATATGAACTATGATCACCTTCGTGTGGCTTGGGAAGCTCTTCCTTTGCTGTGTTTATCCCCTGCAAAGCCATCCTCATTTTTCATTTGACATTTCTTTACTTTTTTAGAGAAACTTATAAATGTAAGATTTCTTTCCTATTTAGGAAGATTTAGTCACTACTTCTTCACTGGACAAGAGGGAAGCAGTCAGGAGAAGAGAGAGGGGTGAGTAAGGGAAGGCAAGTGTAGCCTTTAAACCTGTTTTTTTTTGCACCAAGTCACTCATGTTGTCAGGCGGAAATGTAACTTTCGTGTTTTGCTTCCCTCAATGTTGGGCAATCCATCCTGAGCACACTGCAAACATGTTTTGCCCGTGTTTGCACTCTCCCTAGTTTTTCTGATCCTTGTGGTTATATATTAACGGTACATTAACAATGTCTTCTCCACACAGATGAGCTGCTGTTTGTTTGTGTGTTTGTTTTTTTCTCAGGCAGGATAACAGCAGAACAATCTGCAAACCGAGGGCCGGTTTCCTGGTGCAAGAGGTCAGGCCCAGGGAGGAAGGGAGAAGTGGAGGGCAGGGGCAGGGAAGCAAAGGGCATTGTTGCTTCCCCATCAGCTCCAGCACTTCTGACATTTGCTCTGCATCACATAGCAGGGACCAGCTGTGTGACTGCCCTGTCTCGTCTCCTCAGCAATGAGGCTTTAACACAGCTCTAAAAATATAGGGAACACATTTTGTCAAAATGAGGAAACTTCTCATGTTTGGAAGCATATGTGAAAACACAAGATGGTTTTCTGCACTAAAAAAGCACAACTTTCTGTGTGTGCTGAAGGTCTGAGAGCATGTTCTTCAGAAAAGAAAGCTTGGAGTTAATGAACCTTTTCTTATTTTTTTTTTATTTTGCCAACAAGGATGGAAGTTTTGTCACTTCTGAAATGTTCACATTTATGAAGTTGTCGGGTGGTGCCAGATACCACCCAAGAGAAATTGTTCATTACCTTAGTGATTGCTACATAGTACAAATTGGCCCAATTCGGGAAGTTTCTAGAGTAGTGCTAATTTTGAATAGCTCCAACATTTTATTTGCAGTGCATCACTACCGGTACATCATCCACAACTAGCTGCTTTTGCTCTAAAAATTAAAGGCGACCACCATTATACACCTGAATGGATACTTCTCTGTAAATTAAGTGGCTTTTCTTGATAATCACAGAATCACAGAATATTCTGAGTTGGAAGGGACCCACAAGGATCATCGAGTCCAACTCTCAACACTGTGTCCCTGGCAGGAATCGAACCCGGGTCTCCCACATGCCAGGTGGGGACACTTATGATCATGGACTTTACAGCTGCTGGACAACATTGTACCAAATTCTGACTTCAGTTACATCAATTAGAATAATTTCACATTCTAGACTTGTCAGATTTTCTTCTAAAGATATCATGTAAACCCATCCATGTTTTCCATTATTTGCAGGATGTAACTTGATTTATTAACAAGATTGGACTGAGATTATGGTGTTTCTGGTCTATGAGCTAATGACAGCTGGTCTTTCTTCCAGGACTTGGTTGTCACAGAATCACAGAATATTATGAGATATGAAGTNTATCTTTGAGCTAATGACAGCTGGTCTTTCTTCCAGGACTTGGTTGTCTTGCTGTTCTCATTCACTTATATGAAGTTATAAGATGTGGCCCTGAATTATGAGGAAACACCGAAAAATGAGCCACAGCCCAACCCAAAGGCCATCACACCCCTTCAGATCAGACCATTGTTCATATACTGTTAAACTGAAGGAGGAAAGTTTGTCATGACGCTGACAGAGCTGAACTGTCTAGAGCTGACATCTCACTAAAAGACATCTCCATTAACTCAGGCCAGCAAGAGTCCCTGCTCTATTTAATTCAGGCTTCCTTACTCTTTAAATGAGACATTTACTGGAAGACTTTTCAGCACTGCTTTCAGGATGCTGAGTGCAGAGAAACAGTATTGAGGGGAAAAGAGAAAATGGAAATGTGAAAGGAGGCAGAAAGTCTGCTGTTGTTGGTGATCAGGGGAAGGTTAAGAGTGAAAACCAAACTCCCTTTTAGTATTTCTAGTTTCCTTCACAAATCTCTATGTGTCCAAAATAAATAGAAATTATCTAGTCAAGTAAATCCTGAGAGAAAGAAGGATTTAGAAAGTTAATACTGTGCATGTTGAAGATCTGACCCATTATTTTTCCCCCTGGTAAGTGAAAAAAGACTCAGGTTGCGGATGAAATGGAGTGAGAAATGGATAGCTGAGAAATAGAGTGATAATTTCAGCAAGAGTGGAAACAACATTGAGCATGATGCGTTCTATAAAGTAAACCCCAGTGGTACCAGAAAAGACCAGTAAGAATTGCTGGAGGTAGGTGATAGATTTACTTGTGTGCTTCCAGCATTATGACCTATCCCTTTTCTCTGAGAAACAACACTAAAGGTGAGCAAATAGACCCCAGGTATTTCCCACTCAAATTTAAATATCTAGTTGGAGTACTGTTTTTTTCTTGGCTCGTAATGCAGTCAGTAGGGAGACCAGTCGTGGAAAATGCAATCCATCTGGGGTAGCTTATTTTTCTCCACTGATCAGGGAAAGGGTCTGGACTGCTGGTGTCACTAAACTAGTTAAATGAGTCTGGATACAAGTAAATAACAACAGCCCAAAGCTCCACTGGTAGATTTGAAACTTCTGTTGGGAAACTATTAAAAAGTGTGAGTAAATTAATTACAAATTCTGCTTGTATTCTCAACTACTTCTATTAGTTTCCCAGGAATACTGTAGCAAATTATTTTAATGAGAGGGAAGTCATGGGAACATCTGGGGGTTTTATTGAAAGCAGGAGAATTCTATATGGCTTGAAAGAAAGACTGAATAATTTTCTAGGAGATAAAGCTTTGTCAAATGTACTCATACAACAAAGTATGGGGGGAAAGAACTGCCTGAATCCTCTGGCCTGTGCTGTTCAAGGATATGTAATGAGTGAACTGTCATCTCTTCTGGTCTATTAACTGAAATCAAATTCTGAATTCTTACTCCAAATTCATAAATCTAAAACTCTTCTAATCAATACGCCAAAAAAAAAATCACTGTGTCATCAACAGGGTCTAGTCAAAATTTTATAGGTTACCTAATAATTGTCATGAACTGTTCAAGAAATTTATTTTTTCATGAAGCATCTGTAGCAAGTGATTTGAACAGCATCATGATGTGTGGACAATTTATGAAACAGATAAAGCAGTAAAATTCATTGAGCAATTTATGTTCTCTGCGTTGTCAGGGATTAGGCAAGAAGCTCCAAAAATGACAACTAGCTCCTGCTCACAGCTACGAACAGTGGGCAAAAATGGTTTCTGGCCATTACTGACCAGAGTGGGTTAAAAGGAACTTTTCAGCTGAAAACAGCCTGACTTTTCCTGTGGGACTGATTGCCTTGGAAGAGGATGGTGAAAAAGTTTTGCTTCATGACTCTCTTGGGGCCATGTCTGGGTCAGGCCTTGAGCAGGGGAAGGGCAATGGCTCTGTCCTGGCTGTGCAATCAGCCCTAATCCACAACAGTGAATCTGTAACAATAAACCCCTAAATAAAAGAGTAATTGATTATCAGGCACTGTTCAAAAAACTAGTGTGGATCTCCTGTGCCAAGAGCCCAGCCTTTTGTTCCTTGTGTGTGAGGGTTTTTGAGGGGCAGCAAGTCAATGGCTGGCCCCTGACTGAGTATGCATGCTGAGGACATCCTCTAACACGAGTCTACACGTTGCTCTTCAATTAATTTTCCATTTACATCCTCCTGTACCTGACACATTCTGTTTGCATTAAGAATTAATATTTGCAAGACTGATGGAACCATCTTGGGCATCAAGGAAGGGAATAAAAAAAGATGAAAAAGATGGGAGAGAGACCCCAGGGGAGGGAGAAAAAGAGAGAGAAAATGTGCAGTCCTTGAACAACTTCTTGCATTCTCAGTAGGAGCAAATGTTGTTTTCAGCAGCCATTTCAATTAATTTATGTTGGGCTGGTCACTATACATGACTTATTTAAGGATTAGATAATCCCTTCAGAGTTACTTAAAAAGAATAAAAGAGGCAAATTAAAAAAAAATCATATTTTACTAAAATCCCATTAAACCTTCACACCCTCTTCTTTCTAGCACTATTTCCTTGGCAGAATATTTGAACTTGATACTGTAGCAAGAGACATTATTTTTCCCCTGAAGACCTCGCTTCCCCTGTCTTAATTATGTTCAACTTCTGTCCCATTCAGACCCAACTCAACAAACCCAGATTATGACTGCGGGGCTAAATTTGCATATGCATCACCTTTTCTTATGCCTGATAGTGGCCCAGTTCTGGTCTCTACCATGTGCAACATTTGCCTCAAATCACTTCCATTATCCAAAGAAAATTGTTTGCCTGAGTGCTAAATTCAAGTTTTGGTTCTGCCTTATCAGGTAACTAAAATGCATCCTGGAATAAGCACCAAAGCCAGCAGGTGGACAGCACATATGCACATAAATTCATTTATCCTCTCAAAAAAGTGGGAGTTGCATGTGCACTGCTCCTAGGCCATGCTGTGACCACAATCCATTCAGGGAGAGAAGGAACTGGAATGGGCCAAATTTATGCCAGAGAACAGCTTAGCAGCTGACTGTATAAACAGTTTTGTTCTAGTCCTGGGAACATTTCCAGACACGTTTGAATTTACTAATTCAAATGTAGCCTTGAAGTCCCAATGCTTGCAATACCACTCCAACATTTCCCTTGTGAGCAAAAGGAGAGGTCACGTGGGCAAGATCATAACCACATCACTTTAATAAAACAGACAGTAGAAACAAGCAATTATAAAAAGGCAAAACTTAACAGGATGGGAACTGGAACTCTTTTACAGAATTGGTTTACATTTTCTCCATAGCAATGTAGTGTGTTCTCACTGGAGAGGTTTGCAGTCTCTCCTAGTTAGGAGTGTTAGTGCAGAGCACATGATCATCTCTGAAGTGTTATCTGAAATCATGCTATTATGCTTCATTTTAATAAACAACATTCTTAGATGCATAATGAGTCATTAAAAATTATTATTAATATCAGGAAGTAATTCAGAATAAAATAAGCCCTCTGGACCAATACATATTTGTGGGGTGGAGGCAAATGTTTAATCAAGGTGCTGGGAACTCCAGAGGAAGAAGCATGAGAGAAGAGTGAAAAGGAGGAAGAGTCTTAATATGAAAGAAACCAAGCAAGCCTGGATTTTGACTCAGGACCTGATTTTCACGGTTCCCTCAATTTCAACTTCTAATTTTCTGTGTACCTTTCTGATGCAGCAATGTTTGCATTTTCTGTGTGAGTCGGAAGAGTCCAGTTGAAAAGAGCACTGTTGGACATTGCAGTGTGGGTTTTCACATTCATCTTCAAATCTTGCAGACAAGTCTAGATGCAAATATTTGTAGTCTGTAGAAGTAGTTTGGCAACCTAATTTATAAGCATTAATGGATAATTGTTAGTAATTAAATGTTTGATTACCCATCTGGGCCTACCGATCAGGTTGCTAGATTTCCATCTGCTAATAGCTGTGTGCACGGGGGATCCTGGGACTGGAAGTAGGAGTGAAGGCAGGGGTTTACAAGGTGCAAAACTGAACATGCAAACATGAAGCTCAGTCTATTGATCAGCTAGAAAACATGAAGCTTCATCTATCTATTCTGACTGCAATTCTTTATATCCAAAACTGCAGTGTGAATGTCTTCAGATCTAAATACAATCCATTACATTAGAGATCAATGAATTAGATTCATGTGTAATTGGAATTCCCTCTCTGCTTTTGTAGTCTGCAGATAAGCATAGGTTGCTTCCGCTCTTTAGTCCTACGTAACTTTCCACATTAAAATTTGCAGGTCATGTAAAGACAAGATCCTTTTCTGGATCTAGCTCTATTCTTCTAATAGATGAAACTCTGTACACATGGAAACTGATAGGACTAGTCTGGGAGTCAGGGAGGGAGCAAACCCTTTCCAGATGGGCAGCACTCCAGTGATGGTCACAGAGCAGTGCCCCGCACCTTTATGTTTGATGTCTGAACCTCAAACTTTCCTTAAGCAAGGATGGAATTCTGTTAATTTCTTTCACGTAGGCCATTAGCAGCATGACTGCATGTAAAAATAGACTTGATGGAGCTGCCAGGGATGAAAGATTCTTGTCCCTCATTCTCTTATTGCCCTCAGCTCATAGGCTTCTTTGGCCCATCCTGGGAGATCAACAGAGCAGAAAAAACAGCACAGAATTAAGTCATCTTTGAATGGCTGTCTACAGATATGGATATTAGACAATGGTTGTTTAAGTAATTATCCTGCACATGGATTCACAGGGTGACATTATTTATAAAACTTGGCTCACTTTGTGTGTATTTCCCCTCTGCCTCAGCTGAGCTGCTCTCATTGACAGCTGTCTGGCAAAAACATAGAACCAGAGATACAAACAACACACTCTACTATTGGGCAGCAGCTATTAATATTTGCATTTAAGTGCTCTGGTTGCAGTGAGATCCCATGGAAATAGATGACTCCCCATGGAGGCATTAGCTCTCTAATGCCCTCATCCTAGAAGGGAGGTCTTGTTAGGTGGCAGGAGGATTCTTGAAGCCTGAAGGAAAGCAAGATTCCCATCCTTGGCAGCATGGGAGCAGCACAAGTACTCTACATCAATAAGTAATCTGATCATGAGCAGCAAAGGTTAATGACTAATCTGTTTACCTGAGCTTCATTAATCAAAGATTTACTAGAAGTCAGAATCCTATTGCTACTCAGGCATAGACAGCTTTGCTTCCAGGTTGAAAAAGACAACTACGCAAACAGCACGAAGCTTGTAACTCAACACAGGGCAATTTTTCCAGTGTGTGGATGACAAAGGGGAGCATCAAAGAGAAAAGGCTCTAAGCAGAAGGGATTATAGCTGGGCTGTGTGGAGCAGAGGGAAAGCCTCAATCTCCAGTGAAGTGAAGAAGAGTTCAGCTATGCCTCACAGCAATACCATCAACCACCTGAAATGATTACGGGGTATGTATTTCTATGTCGTGAAATATATCCTGTTCTCTGTGACAACTGACACCTCAATAATAGCTCCTGTAAGGATTGAAAAGTTGGTAAAAGACTTCCAAAAACATTAGGCTAAATAGGCAATGCAGGAATCTGGGAAACACCTTTGGATCGCAGGAACAGAACCACTGGAACACTGCCCTGCCTATACTCTCCTAGGAACTGATACGAGGCCTGATCTAATCTTAGATCTTTATGATTGTTATCATAATAAATGTCCACATTATGGTTTTAATTACCCAGGTTAAATGCACTAAAGGGAAAATAAATAGCAACTTAGTCTCTTGGTGTTGACTATTCTTTGTGCAACTTTAATCCAATAGTTTTCACACTCTTCAGAACTACTGAAGCGACAGTCCAGTTTTCCCAGGGAAAGCACTGAAGGCAGAAAACTTTCTGATTGGCCGAGTTCTCCAGCTCAGAGTCTCTCACCAGTGTCAACTCCAAGGACTGAAAATCTGAACCTGAACAGAGCAAACCAGATCAAACCAATTTTGTTTTCCTATGTAAAGCTGATTTTTGAATTTAAGAAATAATACACAGGATTGTACCTATGTTAACTGACGTGACATCAAATATATGTAAACTCAGACATGGGTAAAAAAATAAATACGAAAAGTGTTTTCCCAAACTAGAGTCCAAGGCTCTGTGGCAGCCTTAGGTCCCTTATTATGGTCTCTGCTTATGTCCCATGATTCCTAATGTTTACAACATGGTAGAGACCTGCAGTAAGCAGGGATAGAGTTAATTCAGTGATTTGCCCAGCTCAGGCTTTGTAGTGATTGTTCTAGTCATGGCAGAGAGGCCACGTTCCTGTGCTGCACTGGGACCCCTGGGTACAGCAGGCAGTCCATGTGTAAGCTACCCAAGGCTGCACTGATGCCAAGCTACAGAAGGACTGTGAAAAATGGGAGAGAGAGAAATCAGAGACCAGACCTATCCCAGGACATAGGTGCAAACTCATTCACTCACTGGAATACATTTTTATATTGTGTTTTGAAGTATGTAATTCAGGGCCAGATTATGGTTTCCTTTTTATTACCTTACTTCCTCCATTCAAATATGAGGCTCAGAAACTCTTTTGGTCTGTGCCTACTATCCGTCTGCCTCACCCATATGTCTGGAGGCTCAGAGAGGGATGTGCTGGGAGAGGTCCCAACCTCAGCTGGGACCTGCACCAGGAGGGGATCAGTACGGAAAGAGGAAGTGCATATATGCTACATTTAACATTTTAAAAGTATCTAAAACATTTCCTAAGGTTCTGAACTTCCTTTTCTCCACCACACACCAACCCACAGACCCGTGAAGGGTTGCTCTTATCAAGTGCAGCACCTCATTTTCTGAAGTGTTTTTCAACCACCAGCACCGATGCTTCTTATCGCACAAAACCAAGAGAAAATGTTGGTTTGCAGACAAAGATGTTGGCCAGGTGCTCTTGCTGCTTTATCTGTGCACCAGGCATGGATGTCATTATCAGCATGTGGCAAACCTGGCATCATTGTTTGGTATCCCTCAAGTTCAGCAGGAGCAATGTGACCTGACAAGGAAGATTCTGTTTTTAATAAAACATATTTTGGCTATAGGCAATGCTACTCTTTCCTTGGAGAGAATTATCAGTTTCACGTGAAGTTGCTCTTTGCAGACATGGAAGAGAAGATACAGAACTGCACTGGGAACTCCCTGTAAAGTGGGAGAAAATGTCTGTATAACCACAGATGCACCTTTACAACAGAAATTATTTTTAAAAGCATAACTTCTCATTTTTACATTGAAACATTTTGCATCATTTTAATTCTCTTTCTCTCCTTCCATATATATTTAATCTATAGCTCAAAGAACACAGGACACTAGCCCTCTCAAAAATAGACCAATAAAAGGAAGGAAGAAAACATAATTAGATGAGCAATTGGAATTTGTTTGGGATTGAATGAAAATGAGTAAGACCAACACTCAAGTTATTTTACCTTGGAATGTGTTGTTTAGTTTGCTAATGGAGTACAACCAAATAAGAAAACAACATTTTTCTTAGTAATAAAAGGAGATGGTTGGGTCTCCTGTGGAAGAATCAGGGCTCTCTTTCATGAAGATAGAGTGGGAACTGCATAAGGCATGAATGTAGAGTGATCTTTGTAGGTGGCTGACTGAGATTCTCTTGTATTGGTCATTTTACACAACTAGGCCTTAATTGCATGGTTAATGACATGCTACAGAATTACATTCCTCACAGAAGTTTCTTTTCATTTTGCGATCTATATAAAAATGCATCTCTCTCTATATATATATCTATACATCATACCTGTCTTCTTCCTCAGAGACAACTGCACAATCTCAGGCAATAGGAACTAATGACAGATGTGGCAATCCTTGAAATCAATGTAGTTACATTGATTTATGCTGCTATTAACTGACCTATGGGTTCAAAACAAATCTAATGATGTTAGAAGGAAAAAAACCCACCTAAGAAATATACATAAAACAAGATTATCAGAAGAGTCTAAGGGAATTAGCATAAAATCAGACTCCAGATTACATTTCTATACCACAAAACTTTAAAAAGAAGTGTCTATTCTCCGTCAGGTGAGAGACACCAGAGAGGACAGCCAGCAGAGCAAAAACCCCAGCAGTTGGGGCAACTGCAAGGAGGAAATAGGAAAATGTTCAAGCCTTTGCCCAGTGCAACATGGAACCAGCCTCTCTGTATTCCCATGTAATTCACAGTTACTATTTGTACAAAATGAAACCTCTCTGAGGAGAAGAGCTGCACCCAGCCATCCTCTGGCTGAGCCTGATGGGGAAGGTGCTCAGTGAGGGCATTCAGGAGCAGCAGGTTCCCGGGAGCTGATTATGGTCTGCATTCAGAGTATTTCTGACAGCTCTCGAAGGCTCATAGGGAATTCGGAGCAGGAGAGCAGTGTCTCGTTCCGTGTTGTTCATTGCATGGATGCAATCAGTGGTATTATACCTGAAAAGTGGCTGCAGAGCATCTGCTAAAGGAACGGGGAAGTGATACTCCCACGGTGTTTTCTTAAAATCTCTGCTGCGGGTTTTTTTTTTTTTTAAGTGCTCTTTTTTATTGTCAGCTTACAATGGACATTTTTTTTTTTTCTGTAAAAGTGCCCAGGAATAGGATTTGGGACCAGTTTTTGTAGCCTGGCTGTGGGTATTCACTTTCCTACCATTACCCATGTATTCACATCATCCCAGTCCCAGAAATGGGAATTACATACAGTTAAATTAACTTGACTGTTACCAAGTTTCACTTTTTTATATATTAAAAAGACTTCCTATAGCTACTTCTCCATTCCATGATATTAAAGGAATCAGCCAAAGAATCAGCCGAGAATGCACTGATAATGTAATTACTACTAGATTGATGTTTTAAAATGTAGTGTTGTTGACAAAAAGCTCTCAGAAACCTGAAATGTTAATCTGTTTTTCTTTTGCAAATTGAGTACTGCCTGCTGTGTACCTCCTTTTATTACTGTAGGGCTGCTCATAAGCTCCAGGTTGTTGGCATTTATTTATTAAAAAATAAAAAGTATCAAGAAGCAACACTGAAACATTTTTCAGTCGGTTTCCAAAACAAAAATAATTGGCAGATAGAGAGGAAAAAAAATACAGGATTTCAGCCAAAAGGGTATTGACAGACAAGAACAGAAGGAGCAGTGTCGGTACCCCCAGGGACGCAGAGTCAACGAAACAAAGCTGACTTTCACAACTAGTTGTCTAGACAATCAAGAGTCTTTTTACAGATTGATACTTAGTTTTAATAAAGAGACCAAAATGCTTGAGTCTGCGTGAAGCTGTAAGAAATAAAAAGCGAAATTCCACAGAGTGGTGCAAGAGCAGTATAATATATTTGCAGGGGCTGTAGAACATAATCTTTATGAAAATGGGCAGCTTTCCTTGCCAAAAGACACCTTCTGGTGTCATTTATCAACAGCTGCTTTGGAAACCTGAGGTATGCTACAGTGATCATTCATAGGAAGCTTTGCTGTCATTAATGACCAAATTTTTTCCACTTGTTCGTTTTGCTCTTTCGGAAACAAGAAGCTGCACTAGAATCAATTTTCTAATGCTAAAGTGTGTCAGTCTGTATAGGTGCTTTTTACATGAGCATTTATGATTCTTTCTGTAAATACATCTGAGCAGCACCTATTGTGGAAGTTTCCTCCAGACAGCTTCACCACAGACATGGAGCGGGGAAACATCTCTAAGGGAAAAGCAAAGCAAAATCAAAGTTCTAACCCCCACTAGACCATTACACAGCAAGAACTTCAGTTTTTTTAAAAACAAAAGGAGGAACAGATCAGCAGCAATCGTTTACTTGACCTGAGATTTTTCTCCTAAACTCTTCTGAACTCTGCTTCTGAATTCTGCTTGTTTTCCCCTTATTCTTTTTCTGTATTCCAATTGTTTTCCTCTTTTATTGGAGAAAAAAGTATTTTCTTGAGGGACTGGGTTTTACTGGTGTACCTCTTGAATTTCTTTTATTATAATAGTCCTTTATATACAAAAAACCCCTTGTTATTTGTTTGCCTAAAGGAGCAGAAAAAATTGGCTGCATCTTCTGGACAACTGAGCTCCAATTTTTCAATTCCACCTGCATTTCCGTGAAAGAAACTACCCAAATATGATACTGGCTGTATAATGGAATATACAGCATATGACGAGAGGAAAGGCTTGATTGTTCTTGGTTAGAATTAATACGGGTTTTAGTACTCTTAGAAAGGACAGCATTTACTGTGCTCTTTCTTTGAGTCTACAGACCAGAGTTGCATTAAAACAGCCTGTGCTGGAGCTGTAGCACAGTCAGAATGAAACAAGTTTTCACTGTAACTTATGAAAAGTGCCCTGAGAGATCCATATTCTTACAATTCCTTCAAAGAAATCACAGGCAAGAAAAATATGAAGGATAGCTCAAAAGCACATCCCTATAGCCATAAACCTCCACTTGGGCAGGAACAAATTTGGGCATAGTTTCAAGGGACTACACTTCATGCCTTCTGCACTTTAGAGGCATGTGTTTTATTTATTTATTTCAGTAATTCCTCTGGGTCACTGAGATTTTGAAATCTAAGCCCAAGGTCAGCAGCTACAATGGGAGTTGCTGTGGTCTTTATAGGCAGGAGGTGGAAGGAGTGAATTTAATTCCCTGCTGACACCAGTAGGATTTGGAAATAACCAAGCCAAACAGATTGCCAACCTTGTGACGTAGGTTGGGAATAAACCAGGAGGACATTCCTCCAAAATGGAAGCACAGAAAGTTCCTAAAACCAGATGCTTTTGCTTTTTTTTCTCTCTCAGTGTAAGCACTGGGTGCAAAGTTTGCTGCCGGCGCACACACAACCGCCTCCCAGGTCTGCTGGACCCAAAGCTTGTGTATGTAGACTCTGGAGTTATGGTTCTACTGTAAAGAGAGTAACACTGAAATAAGCACAGAACATGTTAAAGTGCCAGTGATTTCTGGCTTGATTAAGTCTCCCAATAATTTGAATATTTGTTCTAGTCTGATTTTTGCTGTTCCAAATTATTCTTTTCTCTTATTCTCCCCATGGTTTCATAACTTGGCAAGTCCTATTTACTGATTAGCCTCTGTCTTTCTGAAAAGGAAGGCCAGGGACTTTCTGCTGTCTTTTAAGTCAGCTGGATCACTCACATAAACACAGCCTGAAAGCACAGGATGAATTTGCACATCCATCCCCATGAATGCACTTCTGGGCAGTTAACTGTCTTCAGGAACAACAACAAAAAACCCCTATGTCCAACTGTACGCAGAATCTGGACTCTGGTTACCAAATGTTACTCAGTAGGTGACAACTTTTGGCAAGAAAAATACAACGGTTTTATACTGTGTTGAACATTTAAAAAGAGGTAATAAATAAATGATAGCTTAGAAGTGTGATTTATTTGTTTTATGAATCACTGAAGAGTCCATAACTCATAAAAGATTAAGGCTGAAGCAAGTTGTATGGCTCTTGCATTAAAAGTGGAGATTAATGTCTTATTTCATGAAGCACCATCATTAACCAGTCTACATTACAGTAGTTTAATGTTAGTGACAGAAAGAATTGACTTTTAACATTTTTTAAATATTCTGCAGTTTGGTTTGTCTGTGCCAGGGGGGATTTTTCACAGACCTGAGAGGTTTTAAAGGGAATAAATCCTATCTCAGTATGAGCTTTCTTCCATACACCTGCACCCCACACAACTATTATGAAGATCCATAAGATCAGCAAGATAATACAGGCAGCTTTCACCCTGCACGTAGATTGCTTCAAGGCTTTTGGGACCTTTAGTCATGTTGAGTCACCCTCATGCTGTGACAACTCTCCTTCATTAGTGTATCTCAATTTACAGCTCATCTACCATGACAAGAGTGACTTCTGCTACAAATGCACTGCGAAAAGCTGGAGCAGCTCTCCTCATCCACAGTGACTGCTCCTGTTTCTATCAGACTAGAGCACCATTGTTTTTTGGTTTTCAGGGCTTCTCCCTTCCCGGGGATAAATTGAGTTAAGTATCAGCTTTCATGGGAATCATCGTATTTATTTTTGAACCGGAGATTATATCTCTAAGTGACTTTATCTTTCGTTGTTGTGTGTCATATCACAACACTACAGTATGGAATACAATGTAATTTACTAAGGTGTATTAAAATACTCCCATATTAGAAATCCATTACAACCTTCCTTGTTGTTATTACCATATTCAAGAATACCAATGCAACAGGAGAATTAACGTGATGAACAGTCCTGCAAAATGTGCCGTTACAATCTGTTTCTGAAACATCTTTCAAGGCATCTCCATCAGCTCATGGATTCTCTTTGGTTTTTCTCTCTTTTCTAGAACTATTTGCTGGCCCTTAGTTGTGGTGAGTGATTATTTGTGCTTTCAAACAAACTCCATGAAAAACGTTTTTCAAGTGGAGATCAAAGAGCGAAGTCAAACATTAAAGCAGTCTTATAAAAACTGTGTATTAAAAAACTGAAGCACCATCCATATGCCAATTACATCCAAACCTCATGGACCCTTGTCTATGAGGTTTCTTAAAGGCGATAGAAATGTCAGATGAAACAAAAAGGGACATGTTACATAGAGGGAAATTATGGAGATAAGAGGTGGCTCTCAGTAGCTTTCCACAGAGGAGTTCTGGCTGGGAAGGGCAAATCCATAGAGCAGTGCTTGAAGCACATACTGTGGTCCCCCAATTACTACAGTTTGAGGGCTGTATAATTTCTAACGGTTGCAGCTGTCATTAAACAGTTTTCACAAGCCTGGGGGTTGTGAAACCATGCCATAAACCTACAAAAACATTCAAACTCTTCAATCTCTGGAAAGGATTTACACTGAAGAGCTAAGGGCCAGTTTTACACTCTGAGATCACACAGTTGTAGAATTCAGATCTGAAATGAATTTATGTCCTATTCTGCTATGATTTCCTTTAACACTTCTGTACCCAGGGTGTTTTTTGTTTTGACTAGTGATGGAATGGTAACGCAAAGTTTTCCTCACAGGGCATGATGTTACTGAGCACCACAGACCCCAGACACTCCAGTATCTGGAGCAATTACATGACATCAGTGCTCACTGGACTTATGCAAACAGCATAAAAGTTTCGAGAAATGCAGTTATTTTAGACAATTAAACTTCTTGCACTTGCTGACTAAGGCCCAGATTGCACTGCCATCTCCATACAACCATTGCAACTTCTTCCTTCCATTGTGTCCCAGATTAATGTGAACACCTGGAATCAAAAACCTGAGGCTTGCAAGGAAGGTACATAAAACTTTATTGATCCTTGGCATACGGCAGGGATCCAGCCACACAGCAGTGATTCACCTTGCAAAGACCTGTCTCAGCAAGGAGCTGTGGTGGGCTCTCCAGAGATCCCTCTCTTCTTTGGCTGCTTCTAAGTCCCAATCAGGAATATTTCATGGAGGCGATTACAGGAAATTGCACATTCTTTCAAGAGATGTGAGCCTTCATCACTCAGATTTTAGCATACTAATATTTTTAAAGATAGTTCACATCTAAATATAGGTTTGCTTTTCTTATTTTTTCTGCTGGGCTTTTTTCAACAATTTAAAACCCACTCCATGCCAACAGAATTCAATGGCAGCAGCCTTTGGGCAATTAAGGTTAAATTTTAGTCTTAGTCAGATGTGACTGCTCCTGTAAATGTCGTGGAACACAGTTGGAGCACATATTCCCCAGAGAGTAAATAGGCAATGCTTTAAGGAAGCCATGGAAAGATAAATGGATGCAGAGAGGCTCTGGAATTTTGCTTGAAATAATTTTTGCTTTGCTTTTAATGATCAAAACCATTCCTCCCACTGAACCACATAAAAAATAGTATTTGTGTCTGTGCCAAAGGTGGAGCATAGTGTAGACCCACTGAAATGAAAGACAAGTGAAAAATTAATGAGAAACTGGAAACCAGCAGCTCCCACCCTGTGAGCAGTAGTCTTTCATATACTTCTTCCATGGTGAGCATCTCAACGGGGCAAAAAATCATAGTACCTCTTTTGACTTCAAAGGAGGTGCACTGATAGGGAAGTAGAGGAAACTATTTGGTATGCACTGTACCAGGTCCACACAACTGGGGAAGAGAAGAGAGCTCCTAACAGAGTCTTTCAACACTCAGGAGAGAGGGGAATACTTTTGTTATAAAGAGTTTTAAATAAAGAGGAGAAGCACCTATAGGGGATCCAGCTTTGACTGAGGCTCTCATTGCCCCAAAAGAAATGCAGCCTGGAACTTTAGCTCCAGTTTCTAGAGTTAGGGAGACACAGACAGGCACAACAGAGACACAAGCAGAATTTTTCGGCAAACCCTTCACTCTCAACTATCTGCTCTAGAAGAAACCAGCAGTCTGAGATTGTCTTTTCACAAAAGCTGCTGACAGTAATCTCTAAAGGCATCAAAGTTCTGGATTGTGTCCTAGAAGGTCCTTTTTTCCCCTGCACTAACTCCAAAGAACCCACTAATTAATGACACCATTTTAATCTAACTATGTAATGTTTAAAATACCAGTTCTTTGAGCTCTTTAGGGAAAGTTTAATGAAATAAATGGAAACATTCTCTTTCCTCATTGGTTTAGCCATCATGCAAAAGAGTTTTCCCAAAAAATGAAGATTTATGAAGCGGGGAGATCACAAATCACTAGAAGTATTCAAGTTTATTCTTCTGTTGTTACTTCTGAGCCAAAAGAAGTTGTCATACATGTGATGTGGAACCAGGAGTCCAAAGAGTTTTCCTGATCTAGTGTCTTTCTCTGTACATTTGTATAATAACATTTGTCGTTCATAGCATGTTTAATAAATTCATGCTATCATTTGGAAATGATGCCTCTGTGATCTAGGGAGTTCATTATCGCCTGCTCATTGTGAGTAGTCCCTCTCTAAACCCATCATTTCCTAGGAGCTAGATATGTAGTGTTTTAATTGCATACCATTAAATGCTGTACCTGTACTGAATATTCTCTGTGAAGTCTGTGGGGCCATAATTTCCCCTCTTGTAATTCACTGGAATTCACATGGCAGGACTGGAAAGGTATCTTTTGGAAGGCAGGAAGGTAAAAAGTATCTGCACTACATCTGAGTGAGACCCTTGTTTGTGCTGATACCCAAGCTCTGAGTGTGTGAGCATTACGATGACGAACTTTAACAGAATCATATTGCTCGTAGCCCTGGCAGAGGGAACTTTTGCTCAGGTCAGATGTTCCAAAGCACAGAGGAGCTCCTTGTCCCTCCCAACCTTCCTTTTGCTGCATCAGATTGCAACAGGCATGCTCTCTGCCATCCCTCAGTTTTAAAAGGCTGTTAGTTAACAAAACCTCCCAAATTCACCTTGTTTTACAGAAAAACAAACAAAAAGTAGGAGATGAGGTTTGAGAAGCTCTCTGGTGAGTGGGTTGGTATCAAAAAGAAAGAAGCAGAACATGGATCCACCACTAGCACTGTGGCTGTGGTATTGGCAGCCAGCTCTGCACTGCTCCCGTATCTGAAGCCACACAAACTCTCGCTGTAGCAGTACCCGCCACAGTGAGCACCTGTAGGTTCAGTTTCCTCTACTGATTTTAAAAACGCTTGCAGGACCAGCAGCACCCCTGGAACCTCTACCCCCCTGCCAAAGTAGTTTGAAATTGAGCAATGAGTCCAAAAGTTATTGGGGAGGGGAGGAGGATGTAGACACAGACGCACAGACAGTATGATTGCATAAGCTCCGTTCCCATGAGAAACCAGGCTGAAAAACAAACTGTCCTAACATGGATTCACATAACTCTGCCTAGTAAGTAGGTCATGCCAGGTCCTAAACTCACGTAACTTTGCCTTTATCTCCAATGGGCTCTCCTCTAGGAGGCAATCCTGATGAAGGCAGATTTGGCCTTTCATTTTTCATCTCATTGAGACATCCCTAAGGAAAATAAGCCAACTAATACTCTCACAGGTTGATACAATGCAATGTGAAACCCCACCATGGTCTTGCACCACAGAAAGATTGGTGCTGTGGGACAGAATTATGAAGAATAAACCAGCAGGGAACAGCTCTGACACTGACCCTACTTACACACCAGCTCCCACTGCTGTAGGAGATCAGGGCGTCAAAAATAATATTCTAGATCACTAACGGGCCTGTTCTTCTTTTGAAACAGGGCTATCTTTCCCATTAACATCAATGGGAGTTATGTGTTTGCCCTGAAAATAGAATGGACCTTGAGCGTGGTCTTTTTATTTCCGAAGAAATAGAATCTTTGCATGCCTGCTTCAGGGAGACACATTTGAAAACAGCCTGTCAAGAAAATACATTAATGAAGGTAGTCTTTCAATTTAATACTGAGGTCTCCCACTCTTCTCTAGGCATTTATCTCCAACCTCATGAACAAATCTAAGTTTCAGCTATACTTTTTTTGGAGGATTCCAGCAGACAAATCCAGACTGTTTTTTCAAACACTGCAAACTCCTGGCAATGGTCCCCCTTTGGCATGGACCAGGTGTCTGTCTGTCCAGCAGGGCAGGTCTCCAGTAAGAGTTGCTTTAGAGGAGCCCTGAGACCTCGGAGCTCTGATCCCTTTGCTTGTGAAGGCGAACTTCACTTTATACCTCTTGTGTGTCCACATCAGCTCAACGTGTGAGAGGGGCCACCCAGCTGCCTTCCCGCTCATCGTGGCACACTTGAAAGGGAACCAGGGCATTATTGCAAGGAATTTTGGACACTGGTATGTAGAACATGGAAGATTTCCACAGTGGATCAAAAGGCTATTGAAACCTCTCCCTGTACTTAGGTGGGAATTGCAATGTTAAAGCCTGTGTCCTGTGTGCAGGTCATATGTGGGAATGGGAAGAGACCTGGCTCCACATCTGTGCCAGGATGCTGAAATCCTCCTGCTTTTGAGTAATGCCTGCTGGAAATGCTGATATGTGAGAATACAGCCCCATCTCCCAAAGGTGAGCAGCTGTAGGACTTGTGAACCAGGTGGCTGTGATGGAAAATAAGAGAAATTCAAATAAATACACATAATGAGAAGCCCCACTCATTTCAACAGACATATTTATAGAAAATCACTTTTTGCTTTGTTACACAGAAAGGAATAATTTTTCTCTTTCTTTTCTTTGAAATGAACAACCCCCCCCGCCCCAGAAACTCCTGCCCTTTCTGTAGTTTATCTTTTCTTTTTTTATCCTGTGGTAACTCTTACAACATATATCCCCTGTCTGACTCCACATATACACAAGAAGGCCACAATTTTTTTGCATCAAACACTTGGTGCATAGAAAGCATCACAGTGTCAGATTTATTTCCACTTACTACTTCCACTGGATGCGCTCAAGATCAAGTTGGACAGGTCTCTGAACAAGGCAGTCTAATGGAATGGGTCCCTGCCCATGGGAGGGTGGTCTTTAAGGTCCCTCCCAACCCAGACTATCCTGTGATTCTATGATTCTTTGGTCAGCTGTGTGCAAAGGCCCTCACTGAGCTGTCCTGTAATATTGTACTTTGTGTTTTTAGCCCTACAAATATCAAGGAAGCTGATCATCAAAGTCATCAGGGTTTGGTCAATGGACTCTTTCTGTATTTTTTATTCTCGATGCCTGGTGATTATGAAAGGTTGTCCTGTAAATGTCTGTTCCTCACACAGTCTGCTGTGTTCCCTTCCTACATATGCTTTCCATAACATTCCAGTCACAGGCCACAGCTTCATCCAGTGTAGCTGTGTGAAGAAGAAATCTGTTTATAAATTGACCTTGCATTTCAAATTAAAGGACAAATGGCTTTACAGCTCTGCCCCTTGCAGACTGGTCTGTGAGCAGATGAGACGAACCCTACAAAAAGGGACAGGCATAACCACAATTAAAAAAAGCATATTCCTTCTAATAACAATTAAATAAAACAAAATGCATGCTCTGTTGTACTTGCTTTTGATTTCCACACCAAGTTTGTTCAGTTACACATGGAGATTTTGCTGGCAATGTTACCTGTCTTGCATGCAGCACTGCAAATGGATTTAAAGAGCTTTGCTGGAAAAAAAAGGGAAGGAACTCTGCTGAGCAGAAAAATAAACAGTTCTCTGAAAAGTAGGGGAAAAAATTACTTCTACAATCAGAGGTAAATTACAAAGGAATTACAAAAAAATACCAAGTTATATTGAGAAAAAAAATAGATTTTCTCAAGTTTTACCTGACTATGGAAATAACCAGTGTTCCTTCAGCTGATTTATTCTCCACAAAACTGTTCTATTTTTTGTCACCTAAAAATATCTGTCTCCTTTTTGAAAAACTGATGAAGAACCCGGCTCCTTTTTCTTCTCCCAACGTGCCCCTGCTTGAAATCATCAGAGTTGTGATGCTCAGCTTCTCTGCTCAGCCAGAGTGTGAACAACGAGGATAGGATTTCTCTCACCTAGTTTTAACCACTGAAAAGGTGGGTATCAAGTGTAAAACACCTCTCTGGGCGCCTCTTATGACCAGTATAGAGAGAAGAGCCCTGACTATTGACATATAATTTAAACTAAACACCTATAAGTAGGTGAGATGGATCCCACCCACAGAGTTTTCTTCTTCCTTGAGGCCAATTAGATATAAATGCTGCTTCACCGTGATCTAGTTTCAAGACTTCCAAACCAGGCTTTCAGTCAAAAATGCAAATTCAGTGAAAACAAGACATTTTTGTGGGAAAGGGCTGGTTTCTGATTTCTGTCTTTAGAAGATATTTAGACAAAAACAAAAGGTGTGGTTTCTGTATTTTCAAAAAGCAAAATTTCCATTTTCTGTTTGAAATGACTCTTGTGTTTGAAATTCACATTAATGTACAGTAATTTAAAAACAAAGGGTCAACATAAAAAGGAATCTCCACTGGCTCAGCCTTTCCCCTTATATTTAAATCACAGATCTGTAAAGAAATGTCAGATTTTTCCTTTCATCCTTTAGATGAGGAAAAAGCCCCAATCAAAATTCAAACATCTATTTGGGAAATTAAAACTATTTCCAATACAGCTTTAATGCTTCATCTACAGCTGAATCATCCTGCGTAAAAGCGCTGAGCTGACTTCTCTTGGGTTGGGGGAATCCAGTTGTTGTTTTTTACTTTGTTTATTTGCTGTTAAGTGCCCAACCCCAGCACTGGTCATGAGGTGGGGTGCTGGGGCAAATGCATTTTCCATAAAACCATAAGAAGTGCTGGGCACTTCACCTGGGTGTCTTTTGTTCACGCTCTGAGCTGGAAGGGTCTGACCCAGATCCCATGTGGGAGCCAAGCAAGCAGGTCAGGAATGTGCAGAGCTCCAGCTCGAACACCTTCCTCTCTACTTAGTCTTGGTGCCTTGCCAACATGGTCAGACAAACCCTCGGTGCTGAACCAAAAGGTCAAAACCCCTGCAACAGATACGTAAAACCCAGAGGAAGATTTGCTGTGACTTTTCCTGTTGGTGAGTTTATACTGGGCTGTGGACTGGAGTTTGGCAAGGCAGCCTGGGATTTCACCTGGTCAAAGCAGAGCCGTCCTGTTCCTCTCAGACACAGTTTCCAAACTACAATGTCCTGTAGTGCCCTTGGAGCTGTTGCCACCCTTTAACACAGCCACATAAACATCACTACTGAAAAAGAGTTAACATCTCAGCATGGAACTGAGCTGTCCTGCGTATGCTTTTAACATTAGAAAGAGGAAACACTTCAGGAAAAAAAGATGCAGGCCTGGCAAGTTTTTCTTTGCAGGGGATTAAAAAAGAAGAAGAAACAGCAAAGCGTTTTGTCCTTCAGATGGAGAGAGGACAGAGGAGCAGCAGTGAGGGGCTGAGGGCGCAGGTTGGTGCCTGGGATCTGGCGTTGCTGATGTTGCAGGGTGTAATTCAGGGAGGTAACCGCCCTGTTTCTGGCCCTGAGTGCAGGATTGTGTTCCCAGTGACAGCCCTTTCCTTGTCCAGTGGCTGTGAGCTGTGTTTTGCAGTGCCAGGCAGAGCAGCATGGGGAATTTCACCACCTCTGTGCAATTCAGGAATGATACTCAAGAGTATGTAGAAGGGATGCTGACAACAGCTGTGAGGTTCAGTGCTCTCTTACAGCGCCTAGTTCCTGCACATACCCAGAAATCTCAGCTTTCATTTATTTCTGCTCTTGAGTTCGTAGCCTGTTTTGCTACAGAGAAGGACTTCAAAAATGTCATCATGTAGATTCCAAAACGAATTAGCAAATACAGGGAATGTCTCTTTTTTGGTTTTTGTTTTTTTGTTGTGTTTTTTTTTTTTTAACTGAGAGAAAAATGCATTATTTTAAAACTTGTGTTGTTATCTTGTGAAGTTTGGAAAGCTGTGGCTGATAATCCTTTCACAGGAGTAAGTAAAAACACAGGTCAGTCCTAGAACAACAAACTTTGTTCTCATTTGTCCACTGGGCTAGCATGGGTGTAGCCAAGAATAAAAGCAGATCGTCAGCAAATGACCACTCAGGGAAAGAAATGACATACTGAAAACAGCAGGAAAATGTTTAACTGTTTGGCCAATATCTTTGATTTAAGCATCGTTCATCCAGCAAAGCCACTCCATCTGCCACCTTGGATTTTCCTTCTGAGTTTTAAGCAATATCATTGCAGACCTCCTAACAAAAGCCAGGTCAAAAACCCTGTGGGAAGGCTGACTCACTGTTGAGAGGCAGAGCAAGAGGTTGCCCCAGCTAGGCAGAGCCCTGGTATGCTCAAACCTTTTCCTTGTAAAGGCAAATAGTCCTCTGTGAACCATTATGAGCTTCCAAGTTTGTGGCATCAGTGTAAGAGCTTAGGTCTTGATGCTTCTAAGGGAGATAAATAGATTATATGTGGTGATCTGAGAGGTTACTGAGAGTTACACACAGTCTTTGGTATGTCTTTAATAAAGATAGAGCTCATACTTTGGATCCACTTGCCTCCATCCCTCTTTTCTTGCATGTGTGTAGACACTCATGTGAGCACACACACAAACCACAGACCTGTGGATGAATAACACCCTGGACTAAATGTGTTTGAAACATTTTTAAAGACAAAGAGCCCTCCCCCTTGGTTGAAATCAGAAAGAAACTGTAACTCTGAAATACTGCTGCTGAGGCTCTGGTAGAAGACCTGGAGTCCTTCAATCTCATGAAGATGTTCTTAGCTCAGAGCAGTGTCAGTCCATGCTCCAGGGTTACTGGAAGTTGACTTCCAGGTGTGGGAACTCAGCTGAGTCACTATGAGTTCTACTTTTGTCTTAGCTCCTGATTCCTTTCTAGTTCTTGTTTCCATCAAGAGAGAAAGCTTTACCTTTCCGTTCCATGAAGCCCACACCCAGGACCTCCCTTCTCCACAGGGCAGGAAGGGGACAGGCAAAGCCCTCCAGTGTCTGTGTGTCCTCGTTCTTTCTGGGCCAGCTCTCACATATTTGAGGATGATTTGCCATGGTTCTTCATGCTTTTAGAGAACTTTCCCACTCCCATGTAGAAACTAGTTATTTCCCCCACTCTGGAAGAACCAAGGGAAGGCGGGGGGTTAAGAGTTTTGTGTATGTGTATATATTTCAGGGAATCTGGGTTAAAAAAGCTCTTTAGAGCCCAGGCCACTACCTCAGTATGGTGTTGGTAAGTCAGAGCAAACCCCATTTTTTTTATCCATGGGCTGTATGTGCAGGGGAATGACACAAAACAGACTGTCCCTTCCTTCCCTACAGTTCATGTCAGTGGTACAGAATGGAAGATTTGCACGCAAGAAAAGAGGTCGCCTTGAAGTTACATGAATCATTCCTAGGGGCATTGCCCTACCTCGCCTTTTCTGAGTCTTCTCCTCTAATTCCTCTTCAAGGTGTCACGTGAAAGCAAACCACAACAGACTGTGCCATCGCTTGCTCAAGTAGCTTATTTTTATCCAGCAGTGAATATCTTCACTTCCCCCTTTTCCATAGATCAATGGCTCTTCCAAAATCTCTTACTATCACAGAACTCACTGCAAATTTGACCATATCTGCACTGGAGGCATCTTCAAGGGTCAAACAACGGACTTGCTCTTGTTTTTCTTAAACGGTGACATTTACGTCATGGGATTGTGAAAAAAATTCAGTGGAAAAAAATTACGTATTTTCACCTCAGAAAATCTCACTTGGCACCATAATTGCTCTCAGGCATCTGCTTCCAAAATTAAGCTGTCCTGTACTGAGCAAAATCAGTCACTTTATATCAAACGTTTTCTATTCCTTCTCATACAATTTTAATTGCTTAGAATTTTAGCTGGCAAGGGCTGAATGGAAATTAGTGGAAGTATCAGTAACTGACCTCTTTTATAAATAATAAGGTACCCATAGTTCCCCCTCTTCTTCCATGTGATCAAAACAACAAAATTGTTGATTTTGTAAAGATATAAAATGATGGCAAGAGAAAAATCAGATCCAGGTTGAAATGCCAATGAAGACTGTGTGTGCTACCCCAGCAGGTAATGTGGGTAATCACTGCAATCAGTCACAGGCCAGAGATAAAAGTACCAGTCCCTGAGTAAGGGTTTTACAGCCCTAACTGAGAAATGAACCATTCTAGCCACAAAATAACACCAACCCAAACAGAAAGGTGCTGGAGAGAGGAAGATTTCTAGCCTTGCAGAGCAGTGATGTTCTACCAATAGGACAAGGAGTCGGAGAATATTTCACTGGTTTTCAGCCAGGTCTTAATCCTCATTTAAAGATGTACAGCTGCTGCCTGTGAACTTTCCCTCAGCTCCACACGGTTGTTTTTAATACTGTCATTGTAAGAAAATATTGATTTTTTTAGTGTCCTTGCCCTGTGCTAAGTAGGAAATGAGGAGTGCTGGAATTAAGGTAAGCACTCATTCTGCTGTGCAGTTTATTACAGTTAAGCATTTCACTACTAAGAATTAATTAGTCTTCCTATTCTCTCCCCTAAACTAAAAATGACACTGTTATATACATTCTGGCTCAGGAAGGAGATCAATCTTTTAGAGACTTCTGACACTGGTAGAAATTTAGACATCTGAGCAGCCTGGAGCTCCCAAAATGTGTGTTGTTTCTCTAAGACAGGGACAAGCCGTGGCTCCCTGCTACAAGTTACTGCTCAAGATTCTATGCCAGACACCCTCCTTTAGTACAAAATCATGCTCTTCCTCTTTTATCTGAGCCCTGAGCAGGTCCAAACTGGAACTTCAAACATACAACCAACAGATGTTGTGAACATCAAGGGCCACAGAAGGCGATTCAAATCCCATGATCCCAAAAGAGGAACTTGCTTTGTGAAATGCTGTCTTGCATGTACCCACAGATACTAGAAATCTCACGAGGACAGCTGAGCTGATAACATTTCCCCTGTTCGGAAGGAATACTTTTCCATCAGAACAAATAAGGACATTTTAGTAACTGCAAACATAATCCAGAGCCCTGCTTCAGACACACAATTGAAATGCTGCGTCTTTGCCAAACTGCAAACCCCAGCTGGACCTGCAGACGCCCTTCTCACTCACATTCAATTCCAGCAGCCAACAAATCACTTCTCTCACCCAAATTTTGTCTCTCTGTACCTGTCAGTTCCACTATGCCCACCCAGAGTTCAGCTCTTGGAGACACCTGCAACACATCAACTTTAACTTTTTGTTAAAGGTTTTATTACTCAGTAGGGGCTACCTCTTTTAAAGGAGAAGTTGGATGGATTTCTTTTTCCCCTGGCTGCTGAAATACACAAATATTGTCACATTTGCTGGGGCTCTTTCAAAATAAATAAATGAAGACTGCAGGCTGGGCAGGGATGGAGATCTACAGCTGCAGGGTATAAAATTGGAATCCCCAAGTACAGCCCCGCCACAGGGTTGCTCCCCTTGCACAACAGGCAAAGGAAGGAAGTTGAAAGGAAGCAATTTATGAGTTAGCTCTGAGTAATACAGTGATATGGTTAGCAATGCAGAGGTAGAAAATCATGTATGTCAGAGTAAATGTACGTGGGCTTGTAAATCAGTGCAGAATGGGAAACTAACGTGAGAGGGAGAAAAGTTGCCTAATTGTACAAGTGTGTGTGTGACAAGGTCATGGGCAAGAGTAGGTGCATAGGATAAAGAAACTAGGGGAAGAACAGCAGGGTTTTGTATTTTATACCTACACCTCAAAAGTCACATAAATGAACAAGCAGTGATTTCTTTTCCTTCATAATTTCCTCTGAAGGGGACAACTGCTGTAGAAGAAAATTATTTTCTCCTAACAGCCAGTCTGAAAAGGATGGCATATATTTACCTATTCAATAGGCAGAGTCCTGATTCAGATATAATAGAAGGGGGTTTATTCTGTAATTTTGCTCATCACTCCCTTTTACTTTTTCACAGTTCTTAATAATGGACAACTTCAGATAGAACAAAACACACTCGGAGTCACTCAGCTCCTGTGCTGAGCTTGAATACAATTATACAGCAGCTTCTTCTAGAGATCAAAAATGTTTAATGACTTTTTCACCATCTCATTTGGCCCTTTTTTCAAATTAACTTCTTGGACCTATCCATGATCAAAGATGTCATAAACCACAAGAGTAAAGGCTGCCTAGTATTCCAGTTCTTCCTCTTTTTTTTTTTTCCTAACTGGAAAAGAACCAGACCTCTGGTACCTATTTGAGTTTTGACAATCTCCCGAGACAAGGTTTTGGGAATTTATTCAAGACATATGAATAAACTTGAGGCTTTTAAGATTTGGTAATCAATATTTTATTCCCTTATAGACAGCTCCATACTACCGAATATTATGCATTTCTTTAAAGGAAGAGGACCAATGGCAATAGATTTGGCTCCAAAGATAAAGTCCAGCACTCAGAAAGGTACAAGAAATGTAAATGGAACAGAGAATTTGAAACCATCTGCTGAATTTTTATTTAATTAAGGCCTCATCTGCATTTGAAACACAAATTAAAGTGTGAATTTAAATGAAAAAGAGATTGATGAATAACTTCATGGGCATCCGAGTTCTGGAACAAGAGTGCATTGTCCTTATTTACCTTAATACACTTGGAAATTATGTTATTCAAATTAGAAACAAAGACTTCTCTCTTCAAGAACAAGAGCATCGATACTCGTTAATCAGAAACACTGAGCAATATATGCAATGCAATTTATACGAACAGCTCGCAAGGAATTGTGAAATGAGGTTTGTGTTTCACATGTAACATATTTCATCGAACTTTAGGGAAGTTTCAGGTGCACAACCTACACAGACCTTACAGAGATTGTTCTGAGTAAAACCTTCCTTGGGTGTAAATTGGTATAATAAGGGTGTGTTGTATAAGGACACAAAGGATATCAAACACAACTATTACCATAGGCAGTTTAGGGTGGTGTGGGTCTTTTTGATTTTGTCAGATAGATTTAATGTGAGAACAGAGAAGTTGCAAAAATTGAGCACCCCAGGGACAGTGTAAATTTGAAATCTTAGTCAGGTTGAGCAGGACAAATCCAAAAGTCCATCCTGAAACTCAAGATTTCCTCCAGTCACAGAACAAAAGATTCATCTAAGTCATTGTAAAGTCACCAAAGAGGAGCCTTTTGTATTTTTCAGACCAAGACTTGCACTACTGCGTTGAGAAATCTCTCCTTGAACTTGGCCTGAAACTCCCATTGACCTGCCCCATGAAACTGATGAGACACTGGTTTTCTATCAAAAATCCCAGTGGTGAAATGCACTGATTTCAAGTCACACTTTTGCCATACTCAGTTTTTGCTATCAAATCTGTTTCTCTGACCCTGCTGCCCTGCAGAACAAAAACCAATAGGGATAAGAAGATCCAAAATTTTTATCTCTGAATTTTATCCTGCAAACCAGGCTTTGGAGATGCATATAAAATAGGCTCTGGAGATGAATTTCAAAATGTAAAGCACTCATTTTCACCAGTTTTCAAGATGGATAAAAACCAGGGTGTTCAATCTGAACTGGGCCCGACCACACAGGCTTTGGAACTGATACAGCCTTGCTCATCTCAAGGGAGCTTAGTGTTCTCAAGGCAAACATGAAAATGGAGACTGAATATGACCTAAACCAGGTTCTGGTTCTAAAAAATAAAAACACAGTTTCTCCCTTTTAGAAAGCTAAATTATGATTTACATACTGGACCTACATCAGGTGTTTCATTACAGAAGGTCACATGTGAACATGTTCCTCTTCCTTTGACAACTGGGTGGACCACCATATATGCTGGAAGAGTATTAATATAAAGAAAATTAAAATTAAAATCCTGACCACACTAATAGTTCCACCAGGGAACACTGATGAACTCACAATGTAAATGATAAAAAGAGCAGCTGTGGAAATCTCATATTCATTGCTTGTGTTTACAGCCTTCTGCAGAGAGAAGGAAGCACTTTGCTTCAACACCCAAATACACACAATTTCCCTCACACCCAAATAAAAAAACCCATTTATTTTTAAAATTATTTCTACCAAAATTACTTTTTCTCAGAGTCAAAACTTACCTCAAGATGCACAGAGCAAATTACACAGAAGCATAAAACCCGCCTTTAGGTAAATAAAATCAAATAACAGTAATAAAAAAAAGTTAATTCTAGTATTTTGTTTGTTTGCATTGTAAAATTGCCATGGGACTAAGGAAATATAGTAGTGCTTAATTTTAATAGTTCCATCATTGTAGATTGGCTGGGTATTAATTGTGTTAATGGTGATCATACTGAATTCATTTGGTATTTATTGAGAGACCACCTGTGCACCCATATGGTTTCCATCATTATTTAGGAGTAGTTAATGGACCCATTAGGAGTTAGCAGAAAGATGTGGGCTGGCAGTACTTCCCGAGAGTGGTAGAAACATTCTGTTGATATCCATTGCATTTTGAGGATTTTCCAAAGAGCTATTTGCTTCCCACCAATTTTCTTTCTCTTTAAATTATATATACTCCCATCTTAGCTTACAAGAACTCCTAGAAAAATGAATTCGTGTTTCTTTACCGGTGACAAATCTAAGGGGACAGCCTTTAGCCTTTTGATTTTGCAAAATATCTCTTAACACGTTTCCTGTGTAGCTCCCTAGAGGAAGCAAGGCATAGGAAAGCTTCCAGCATCTCTGGTGGGTGGCTGTGCTCGTGTGCTGGGGGGAGAGGCTGAGAGAGGATGGGGAAAAGGGGAAATGTTTACTGGGACTCTGCAGTCTGACAAATTTGCCCACGCAATATGTAGCCTCAGTTGTGCAAGATCAGAAACCTGTGGTGGGGAGGGGATGGTGGGGGAGTCACATGCAGGGAGTCAGCCTTGACTGTCAGCAGAGGAGAAGGAAGAATGCTTTGGCTGGGTGTGGTGGTAACCAAGGCGTCTGGCTGACCGCAGTGACCTCCCGCTTTGATTCACATTTCTGAAAAGACACTGCTCAGGCTTTGCTTCTACACGGGGTGAGCAAACATGCAAGAAGCTGGAGCAAAGAATTTCCATTTTTGGTGCCATGACAATGGGCAGATGGAGGAGCATCTGTGTAGCTTCAGTGCAAAAGGACAGTTACTTTCAACTGGAATCTCTGAAGCAGTATAAAAGGAGTTAAGTTTTTATTTCCCCAGGGAACTTAGCAGCCCCCCACATACTTGAAAATTTCATGCTTTTTGATGTGCACATCCCAAAGAGTAATATAAAACTTATGCAAACTTTGTTCTGTACCAGTATCCAGTTGTTAACCACCTTCAATATCACTTGAGCTCATTGGCCAATTTCAACCAAAATTGATAAAACAACGGAGATCTCAAAGGTTTCAAGTTTATACAGGTTTTGTAAAGATAGGGGGAGAGGATAGAGACAGGGCAGAGATCCCAGAGAGTGCCTTTGCAGAGTACAGTGGGCTCAGTCCTGGCTCAGTCGTGTACTCTTAGACAACAGAGACTGCTCCTTAGTTTTTTTCTCCCTTACAGGTTTCTACAAGACTTCCTTCTAAGTTTAAGGATCTTTGAAACTTTACTTCTTGCAGACAAACTTAATGAAGGAAAAAGCATTGATGTAGCTCTCCTAGATTTCAAGTGAGTCAGAAAGCTACACATCAAGAGAAACCTAAATTCATTAGTTGTCTTGTTCATGGGAATACTTGTTTCGGTAAACAAGGAAGAGACTGAGCTGTCTTCTATTTTTGCTAGATAAACAATTAAGTTAACAGTTATTCATCATGAGCCTATTCACATTGTGAATGAGGCCTGAAACAATAATTTCTGCATGTAGGGAATATAATCAAGGTATTTTTGGCATGACTCTGGTGATTATTCATACTTACATTCACAACCTGATGTTGTTAAATGAAGCTGTGTTTCACACCTCTGGCATTTGAAGGAGGCTTTTTTCTGTAGCTTAGGAAGGCAGGTCAGATTTTAGTGCACCTCTTGACAGACTCCTTCCTTTTCTAAACTCTGTATATTTGGGCTGGATTTTTTTAACCATCTATTAACAAAATAGACACATTACCATTTCCATAATCCTGTTTTGAAATAAATCTCCCAAATGTCTTAATTTACTGTGCTCTGTGCTTGGGTTTGAAATGCATGACAGTCTTAGAGTGTGCCAACTGCATTATTTTGGGGGAAATTTAAACCAAAAAGTGTGCATTCAAAGGGTTGAGCTGCTAATGAGCTTTCAGTCCAGTGCACAGGGTTAGATCCACTGCAAAACAGCCCTCAAACACAGAGTATGGAGGTTGGATTCCCATCACCAGCAGTTTCCTCACGGACTTGCCCCATTGCAGGGTGTGTGTGCTCAGGTCAGCTCTCTGTGGAGATCAGAGCATGTGTACAGAGTGGGTTACTGCACTCCAGGAGAAGCTTCTTAAGAGCAAATATCATAAAACTCTTTCCCGAAGTTTAAGAAAACTTCTCAATTTTTTTCTCTTCAATTTTTTTTCTAACCGCTGCTTAATAATAGAACAGTGCTTTTGCTTTTTGTTTCATGTATCAGTGATGTAAAATGTTAGTGGCTTGGAATTTCACAACACCGACAAGGAGGGAGAATTTGATGGCTCCACAGCAAAATCTAACAGCTATCCAGACTTCATCTCAGCCCTCAGTGTGGTCAAAATCCATCCCCAGATGGCTGCTCAGAGGGCTGGTGTGGAGCGAGTTATGGCTTCAGCTCCTGCCCTGAAACCAAATGCAAGGTGCATAAGAGCTGAAACACTTTTGTCCCCAGGAAAGGTCAAGGTAAGATCTTCAAAAATGGGGGCAATCCTGAACACATTTAGTAAAAGGAGAATTGCAGAAACATGCAGTGTTTTCTGGTGGTTTTGGAAAAATAAAAGAACATGCCAAGACCAAAGGCTGGGCCTTGGCTTGTTGTTGCAGAATTTAGTGGCATCTTCCTGAAAAGCAAAAATTTGAACCTAAAATGTTCTGTACCATGAATTGCCTTTGAGTTCTGAGATTTTTTTTCAGTCTGATACACACCTGTCTTCCTTTCTCTGTTATGATATCCTTCTATCCTTTCTCACTCGTCTCTTAATAATGTTACCATCTTTGTTTTTCTTTTTTTTCTAGTCACTTTCTATAAAAGAACATAAATCACAAACATTTTTAATTCCAGTACCTCCATGCTTACATTTTTTCAATATTGCAATAACAATATTTTTCAAATTTTCCATATTTGCATTTTCCTTCATCTAATTCTAGCACTTCTCCTTTTGTTTAGTCTACTGTTGTTACTTTTCCTATCTACTTTGCAAAAATACAGTATAAAACTGTTGGAGTGGTTTTACATTGGAAAGTTTAACTTCTCCCTGGCTTCATGTATATGAAATTCCTCTGTGCTCTTCCAGTGCCACAAAATGATGCCAACTTTCCACAGGGTACCCCCGTTCAGGTGTCCGGAGCTGCGCTTGGTGCTGCTAGTCCTGGCTTGGGAGACCCAGTGCAGGAGGTGCTTTAGGTAATTACTGCCCAATGTGGGTTTTTTTCCCAGTCTTTGCTTTCTCGCCTTCCTCTCCAGTGTGATGAATCTGTGCCTTTAGGCTTTAAAACCTGATGTCACACTGGAACCATTTCACTGCCTGTTACTTAAATTCCTTCCTTTTTTTTTTCATGGTCATCCACGCAGGTCACCCTACACTTGAAATACAAAACATCTCCATGCTTTATTTTATATCAAAGCTCTGGAGAGGACTAGAAATAAGGCAAGTTGAAGCTATTTTCTTTTAAAACCCCTTTGCAGCACCCCTTTTAAGCTGAGCAGACGGTAGATCCTTCTGGAAATCCACACTGAAGCAGTTCCCAAGCAGTTCCATAAACATCTTCCCAACACGTGCTTTCAGTGGAAGTCCATTCCAAAACTGGCACCTTTCCCTGTGCTTTTGGGGTATAAACAGCAGTAAAGAAGCTCAGGATGCTGAAGGTAGTTTTGTTGTGTGAAGCAAGGGCTGCCCAAGAACAAGAGAAGACAAAAAGACTCATAAGAGTACTTCTATCCCATATGGAAATTCAGTATGAGTGTGAAGTTCTTATATATATATGCTGAACATTGTGGGAAGGCTGGATGTGGTGGTAGCTGTCTCTCAGGCCATGTGGCTTTTCCCAAGCAGGAGTTCCATGTTTAGAAGTCACTGAGCTCTGGAACTCCTAGGTAGCAATCTGCAAGAGAAGAAATACATTGTGCTTGTAGTTCTCCATACTCCACACAGCATCATTGGTACTGGGTCACCCATAGGTGACAGGCTAAAGTAGGCACAGACCTGCAGGGCATCCAGGATGCTCCATCCCTGCAGGAGGAGGAAGCAGAAGAGGAACTGAACTTCCTGGGGCAGGTCTGCATCACCAGTTAACAACAGATTTAGGCATTTGCGTCCAGCCCTGCACATGTTCCATTGACACTGCTCAGCAATGTATTATAGGAAACATTTCCCACAACTTTAGCTATCTCCTGTGTCTAAATATGTCTGAGTAAACCAGGTAAGCCTCTGTGTGGATCTGACACCTGAGCTAGCTGGCTGCTGTGGCTTTGGTGTTAATGGGCAGAGAGGAGCACTTCCAAAGCATGATTCTTCTGACCACTTTTAGATGTCCTTCTTAGAAGCAGGTA
This sequence comes from Pitta sordida, assembly GCA_013390025.1. Lineage (NCBI taxonomy): Eukaryota > Metazoa > Chordata > Aves > Passeriformes > Pittidae > Pitta > Pitta sordida. The sequence goes on along the minus strand of WEKX01008672.1, from coordinate 1,223 downwards.
GTTGATAACCCCAGGACTGAGGCCGTGTATGTACCATGTGCCATGGCTGGTCTGGCCACTGATGGGGTGTTGGGCTCAGCACTCTGCCTGTGTGGTTTGTGCATTAACACATGAAGGATGGAATGATCTAATCCTGGGATCAGGTGTGAACCTACACTTATCTGACAGCAAAGATGTGTTCCTGTGCCACATAGACCCAGTGACACACAGGAGTTGGCTTAGAAATGGGATCCAGCTTTGAGTTAGTGGCTTTTAGTACTGAAATGAAGGGTGATCTCAGTCACACAGTATAAAGCTTGGGGAGCAGCAGGTAAAATATATGGAACCAGGTAAGTAACTACCATCAGCCTTTGGTCCTTAGCTGGTGTATTCAGACTCTACAGAAACTCCCCCCTAAACCTAAATACCTCATTATTTATATATATGATTATGGTTTTTAATGGACTTCTACCCTTCCTTCCCCTGGGTACAATCTGTGTGGCAAAAAATACTGTGAGATCTGGTGTGTCCACCATGCTTTGACTCCCAGGGAACCAAAGAACCGTGAGAAGGTCTGATGTGATGTTATTTCAGCCCCACAAATAGCTCCCCGAATGATTCTAAGTGCTTGCACCAAAAAAACCCCCAAAAACCAAAAAACAAAAAACAACAACACACACACAAAAAAAACACAAGAAAAGAAAAAAAAGGAAATAAAAAAGTAAAAACAAATACCTGAAATGAAAATATAAGTCCCCAGAGCCAAACATACTGCACTTTATCAGAGCAGAAAGGACTGACAACCCAAACCCTCTTGGTGGTGTCTAATGTCTCTAAAAGGTTCTCTGGGTGCTTTGACCACATTTAACACTGTGCTCAAGGGGAAGTTGAACGAGTTGTATTGTTCCTTTTCACCAGTTATACTCAGCTGCCTGTTGTTTCTCTTCTCTGAGCCCTCGGCAGAGACTGAACCAGACTCAGGCTTCTGAACCAGGGAAGCTCCATGACTGTGAGCTGCAGAGTTGGACGCAGCATTTTCCCTCTCAGTCCTCTGCTCCTCCAGGCTCACTTGAAGGATGGCAGGAATTCCAATCCTATGGACAAGGAGTGTTTTCACCTCTAAACACTGTGGCCAGCTACACCTAAATTTAACCCATCTTCTCCCAGTGCAATTGCCTGATATTGCCTGACTGTTTCATCCCATCCCACTCCAGAGAATGCCTCCTCTGCCACCTCAAGGTGCA